>JAQQSY010005764.1:0-11450 GCA_028646535.1 Procyon lotor | reverse complement strand
CTTTTTTTTTTTTTTTAAAGATTTTATTTATTTGACAGAGAGAAACACAGTGAGAGAGGGAACACAAGCAGAGGGACTGGTAGCGGGAGAAGCAGGCTTCCTGCAGAGCAGAGAGCCCGATGCGGGGCTCGATGCGGGGCTCGATGCGGGGCTCGATCCCAGGCCCCTGGGATCATGACCTGGGCCGAAGGCAGATGCTTAACGACTGAGCCACCCAGGCGCCCCTTCTTTCCCTTTTCTTATAGAGTAATTCACCTTTTCTGAATCTCTTAAAATTGAAAGCTGGAAAATTAGCAATTTCTGAGCACATGTGCAACTCTAGTTGCTCCTTTTAGATGATAAATTATATTTCTGTGTTTTTGCTGTAAATAAAGTTAACTTGTTCCACACAGGTATCTTATGTTTATTTGTTCATTAAAAATATTTAATGGGAATATACTATGTGTTCCTCTTTAATCTTAATTAGCTTATAATGTATGCCAGGCTCTCTGCTAAGCACTTTATATGTTTTATTTGCCACTTGGAGAATATCCAGTCTTTCTATGGTCTAGGCATTTTAAGATTTTATATTGTCATAACCAAGTGCTTAAAAATCAAGGAAGGAAGGGTGCCTGGGCGGCTCAGTCGTAAGGCATCTTTCTGCCCAGGTTATGATACCAAGGTCCTGGGATTGAGCCCCACATTGGGCTCCCTGCTCAGTGAGCCTGGTTCTCCCTCTCCCTCTGCCTACTGTTCCTCCTCCTGTGTGCTATCTCTCTCTGTGTCAAATAAATAAAAAAAAAATCAGGAAAGGACATCGATCAATGACTGAGGAGGGTTCTGTAATGCAGAGAACAGGTAGGGCATTGGTGGAAGAATAGATATTGGAATTCCTTCTTTCTGGTTAAAATGAAGTGAAATATAATTCTAGGGATGAAAAAAGGTATTACCTTGGCCTGTTACGTTGGTCTTTGTAGAAAATTTGGTTCCAGTAGCTGCTTTCCAAGTTTTTGTTCTTTTCAGCTTTAATATTTATTAGTCACTACTCCCAAAACTTAACTGTCATGCTGATCCTTGAAAAAAATCTACAGTGCTCCCCAGGGTCCACCAAATTAAATAGGAACACCTTACCTGATGTTCAACTGAGACATTGCTGTTCATAAAGATAAATGTTAAATAATAGCTAATTTTTGAGCATGTCATTCATTTATCACATATTTTTTGGGGCTGTTTCATATGTCAGGCACATCTATATATGTGACCACATTTAATACTTAAAGAACCTTACCTATGGTAGGGTTAGTTCTATTAACCTTATTTTACATATGAAGAAACTGAGGCTTAGGGAAGTTAAGTGACTTCCCAGGCTCCTATAGTTTGTGGTAGAGCTGGATTTGCAGCCCGAGTCTGCTGGAGCAGCTGAGACATGCTGACTGCTCTGAAATTTTTAGACTGTTTTGTAGGCTCTGACTTGTTCCCAACATTTTCTTCTCTCGCTATCACTCTGATACTTTGCTAACTGCTTTTCTCCCCGCTTTTGTGTAAATGAAGGAAGAGGTGTAGCTGTGGGGATAGATCAGTGGGGTTCGAGCCAATAAGCATAGCTACCATATACATCCCTCCAGCAGATCTCTTTTGGTGCTAGAAAGCACTTCACTTGGATGTTGGTCTTGGCAGTCATCTAAAGTCTCCTTCCTTACGTACGCTTTGAGTGTTCCACACTTGCTTACATAAACCATGTAACTTCACACTGGGTTAAACTTATGCTTTAGTGAGGTATAATTAGGAGTGCATATATTCTGGTTACCAGTTTGGGTCCTCTTCTCCATTAGCCCAACCCAAAATACAAACAACATACATGACTCATACTATTTACCGAGCCTATAATTTGAGTTTGATATCTGCTGAAAGCATGCTGGTTGAGTACATTTGCCTGATTTCATCCAAAAGAAATGGGTGTCTCCTCATAAGGACAGAGATGAATAATGATCAAGTGCTTTTTGGAAGAAGGTTTAAACAATGTAACATGGGATAATTTGCCCAGAGAGCACTGGTAAGTCATTTAGAAGTATTTGGCACAGACACAATATCGTAAAGGAAGGTATGACTCCTAGGCCAGATGATAAGCCTGTTTAATACTTAGTGAGCTTGAACTATAGTGTTTTGCAAATGAAGTTTACTTGTGTCACTAGCAACTTCACTCTGCTTCTGTGAAAAAGAAGTCATTCCCTTTCCAAGGTTATTCACAGATTAGGTTAACAAGGAGGGTTAGATTCCACTCACTCTTCACATCAGTTATCCTAAGTCAGGAATTCAGGGAAAGACTTGACAGCAGCAGTTTGTCACTTTTGTTATCTGCTCTTCCCATACCTTTACGGTCATACTTTCCTTGCTACCTTACTCACTCATTGCACTTTGCAGTGTTGATACCCAAGATTCTATCACGTACCTCTCAGGATGCAGAATTGATATGCATTGGAGGTCAAATCCCTGTGCTCTGAGCATTTTTTTCTTATTAGGGCCAGTTTTAAAATGGAAGTTATATTCTGGAGGACTGGGGCATGGAGGAATCAATGAGAAAATGGCACCTGAGGAAATTGATAGTTTATAACAGATCCTAGTAGTAGAGATGGTAGAAAGACTGATTCCCATCTTCCTTTTTGCTTCTGCTGGGCTCCTACCCCTTAATACAGCAAGGTAAGATTACCTTACATGATCGATAAGGTAACTCTAGGTCCCTGCTGACCTTGCTGCTGGCTGGGGTCCTTTATAACAAGGTGACCGTATATTCTGGTTTACTTGGGACTATCCCAGTTTCCCCATTGTCCCAGTACAATTATTAGCACTCCTTTCATTCTTAAAAAAAAAAAAGTCCTAATTTCAATGATAAGTTATATGGCCACCTACTCATAATCACCTGAGCTGCCTGGTTCTTAAGTAAAACCAAAGCCCTACTGTCTTAGCTCTTCCTATTCATCATTGAATGCCTCTGGTGAGAAAGCCTGCAAGCCTCCATTCTGTTGTCAGGTCTTTCAGGTGCCACTTTTTTTTTTTTCCAGGTGCCACTTTTAAGGTACTGTATTGAGCTTGAGAGACAGAGTGATCAGTTAGTCATTTGTCCCTATCTTTCTTATTAGAAAGGAGTAGAGGCAGCTAAAACCGTTAAGAAAATGCTACATCCAGAGCCTAGTAAGTTACCCCATTCATTCTATATACCTCCTCTTACAGTTACTGTTTACTTGTACCTTCTTCCTTCTCCCCCTTTATAAAAAGTCTTCCTGTGCGTTTTTTTGTTTGTTTTTTGCAGTTCATTTTAAAGAAAGGTGTTTTGGGGGATGATTCCCCACTGAGTTGGGATTTTTTTTTTCCCCTGAGGTGTTTTTATCCAAAATGTGGGTGTGATGTTAATATTAAAACTATGTTATTAAAACTCTATGTTATGGAGTATTTGTCCAGCACCAGAATATATTTGGAGGAAAAGTTGGCCCCTCAAATGTGTAGATTGGCCCTGGGAAGGATTTTCAGGAATTGTAGTTTTTCAGATATATGGCCAGTTGGCTCTAAAATGTCTTTCATGTTATGAAATGACATCAGTAAAGACATTTAGAGGTGCCTGGGTGGCTCAGTTGTTAAGCGTCTGCCTTCGGCTCAGGTCCTGATCCCAGATCCTGGAAATCGAGCCCTGCATCAGGTTCCCTGCTCAGGGGGAAGCCTGCTTCTCCCCCTCCCATTCCCTCTGCTTGCGTTCCTTCTCTAGCTGTGTCTCTCTCTGTCAAGTAGATAAATAAAATCTTTTAAAGTAAATTTTAAGAGATCTGGTTTAGAGTCCTGATTTCATTATTGTCACTGTGATCTTTTACTACTAATGTTCTGTCTCTGTAGAATCATAGAATTTTATTGCTGGAAAAGATGAATGGTCATTTAATTGAAGCTTTTAATTTTACTTATATAGGGACACAGAAGAGCAAAGAAGTAAAGTGATTTGCCCAGTAGTTTACAACTAGTAAGTAGTACAGTCAGAACTAAAATCTGAATCTGGGTCTTCTGGTCTCTCAGTAGGGAAAGTCATGAGGTTCTATGTTTCCAAAGGGCTTTTACTCAAGTAAAGTGTTAAACTCTTCTGTTGGCTTCCTCTGCCATTACATTCTTTTCTTATTTATTTTTTTTAGATTTATTTATTTTAGAGAGAGAGTGCGTATGTGTGAGTATGGGGGCGGGAGCAGAGGAGGTGGGAGAGAGAATCCTTAAGCAGATTCTGCTGAGTGTAGAGCCCAACACAGGGCTTAACCAGGACCCTGAGATCATGACCTGAACTGAAATCAAGAGTCAGACACTTAACTGAGCCATCCAGGCGCCCTGCTGCTACTACATTCTATCTACAGTTTCATTGTCCCTGAACATGGTTGTTTTGAGTAAGTTGGCAATGCCCGTTATTTTAGAGATAAATCAGTAGAGATTTTCCAGGTTGGAAGCAAACTGTCACTCTGGCTGAGTCTCCAGTTTTAATTCTTTTTTAAATTTTTTTTAAAGATTTTTATTTATTTATTTGACAGAGGGCGAGAGATCACAAGTAGGCAGAGAGGCAGGCAGCGGTGGGGGGGGGGTGGGTGGGTGGGAAGCAGCTCCCCTCTCAGCAGAGAGCCCGATGCGGGGCTCAGTCCCAGGACCCTGAGATCATGGCCAGAGCTGAAGGCAGAGGCTTTAACACATTGAGCCCAGGCGCCCCTCCAGTTTTAATTCTTAGTCTGCCTATGCTTCCCTTACTTTGAAAAGTCTGTTTCCTTCCAAGAACATTACTCAGGAGGAGGAATTTTCTGCAAACCTAGGTGCCTGTCAAAATCTTGTTATGCAACTTCTCTCATTCTGAATTTCCATTCAAGTCTTGTATCTAATTTCAATTGTATCTTTTGTGTTACTACTTAAGGCTAAGTGACTAATTGGAACCTCTGAGGATTATTGTGTTTCCTTTTTTAATGGTGTCTTAACCAAGTTTGATGGTTTATACAGACACCACTCCCTGCCATAGATCATAGATGGCTGAAGCATGTGTTTTTGCCTTCCACATACTGGCAAGAAACAACTGAGATTTGCATGTTTGGCAACTAGCTTCAAGCAGTCCTTGAGTCTCAGGGTTGACATCTCTATGTTTATACCTGCTTATGATGGGTATTGAGGAAGGTGTGCCTTCCTCAGAGGACTAAAAAGCATTGGGCCCGCATTGGCTCAACCTTTTTAGAATTGCTCAAGAACAGAAAAGAAAGCTTTATTATATTGTTAATGTTGCTTATGCAGGGAATTTTGCAAAAGTCAGGCAGGCAGTGTTCTTATTTTAAAAAAGGAAAAAATCAGAAACTATTCAGAATAAATGAAGAGAGTGTGCGTGATGTAATCAGGAAAGCATATTGTCCAGGTTAGTTCCGTATGGCGGAAGTGAGACTGGACCTGATCTGTGGTCTGGGAGTGCCTTACAGTGCGTCGTACTATCTTAATAACTTCCTTGTAAATCCTTACTGTTCTTGAGACACAAGAATCTGTTTTTAGTGTTCCCCTAGCTCTATTTGAGGAGCTTTTGTTCTTTGACATTTCATTAATTCCATACTTTACTATTGAGAATTTCCGGTTGAATCATGCAAATCAGTAGAATAGGGTACTTAGAAGACAGGCTTCCCACTTATTCATAAGTTTATAAAAAGATCATGAATTAATTATTGGAAATTCAGAAAACAAAGAGATATTTAAAGAAAGGAAGTATACCACCTACTCAGAATGACCATTTTTGACACATGGGACATATTTTAGCCTTTTTTGTATGCATGTGTACATATTTTAAAAATAAAATTGGGGGGGCGCCTGGGTGGTTCCGCTAGTTAAGTGTCTGACTCTTGATTTCAGCTCAGAACATGATCTCAGGCTCCTGGGATGGAGCCCCAGGTTGGGCTCCATGTTCAGGAGTCTGCTTGAGATCCTCTCCCTCTCCCTTGGCCCCTCCTCCTGCTCGTGTTCTCACACTCTCTCCCTCTCTCTTTTTCAAATAAAGAAATCTTTTTTAAAATTTTAAAAAAATTAGAATTAGGTCATCTCTGCTGTTTTGTAACTGTTTTCTTAGTATTAACATTTTTTTGGTAGGTCATTGAATATTTCTCAAAAGCAGGGTTTCTCAGCCTCAACATTATTGACATTTGGGACTGGGTAATTCTCTGTTATGGGGGCCTGTCCTGTGCATTGTCACAGGTTTAGCAGCATCCATGGGCTCTAACCAGTATATGCCAACAGCACTTTCCCTGTTGTGAGGACGAAAAATGTCTCCAGACATTGCCAAGTGGTTCAGGCAGGAGATCACTCTGGGTGAGAACCACTGTCGAAATAAAAAATTCTTAGACTCTTTGGTCTCAGGACCTCTGAACAGTCACTGAAGACCTCAAAGAACCTTAGTTTATGTGGGTCATTTTTATCAGTTTTTATGGTATTAGAATTTAAAACTGGTAAAGCTTAAAAATTCATTTAAGACTAGAAATAATAAACCTTACATTAACATAATATCTTAATGAAAAGTAACTATTTTCCAAAATAAAAAATAGTGAGAAGAGTAACATTGTTACCTCTTTCCACTTCTTTAATGTCAGATGTTATGAAGGCATTTACATTTAATGTGTTGTGAAGTATTGGTTTAGCTGACATATATGAAGAAATTCAGCCTTACACAGGTATGTAATTAGAAAAGAGTATTTTAATGCCTTACCAGATAACTGTGCATATTTTTTGAGATTATGTTGAGAATATTTTTTGAATTGTGCATATTTTTTGAGATTATGTTGAGAAACTCAACAAGTGGAAGTTTCTTAAAGATCAGTTGCAATGTAGAATCTGAAACCATATCAGAGAAATTTTCAGTCTGTTACATTAAAATCCTTTAGTCTGCAGGAGCGCCTGGGTGGCTCAGTTGGTTAAGCAACTGGCTCTTAGGTTAGGCTCAGGTCATGATCTCAGGGTCATGAGTAGGGGAGTCTGCTTGAGACTCTCTCTCCCCTTTCATCCTCTGCCCCTCCTCACTTCTGTGTGCACACGCTTTCTTAAGTAAATAAACAAGTAAATAAAATCTTTAAGAAAAAACCCTTCCCCTTAGGTTGCTGGCTTTTCTTGAAAAATTCAAAGATCAGGCAACCTTGAGGCTGCATTCCTCTCTGGCAATAACTGGCTGGAGCTCAGTAGCAGCTTGTTTTTTAAAAGGGGGTTGTATGTTCTCCAGTCCGCCCTTTACTCTGACAAACGTTTCACTCATTTGCTTTGTAGCCTGGCCCCTGTTGTATTTGAGAGGGTGAGTTGTATCATGGTAAGGAGTACAGTCTCTGGAGCCAGAGTACTTGGCTGGGATTCAGATCCCAGATCTCACTCTTGATTGCTTCATTGTACCTTCAGGATATTTAGTTTTTCTGTAGTTTTATCTGGATAATAAGGATAACAGTAATACCTCTTTGATAAGATTGTTAAAAGGATTAGAAGAAACACTATATGTAAAACTCTTAGGATAGCCCCTGAACTAGAGTAAAATTAGCTAAGTTAGCTATTGTTGGAGCTGAAACAGTATATAATTGGCTAACATTTCTGTAGCTCATACTATGTATCAGGCAATGGGCCAAGCCCTCCACACAGATCTATCTCATTAATCCTAACATAACTCTATAAAGCAGGTGCGTTTATTTTCTCAGTTTTGCAGATGAGAGGGTACAATTTAGAAGTTAAGTAACCTACCTGAAGGCACTCAGCTAGTAAGTGGTAGCAATATGGAGAGTTGAACCTATGTACTTGTATTCTAAGCCTGTGGTTTTGAATGCTGTGCTGCCTCATGCTACATCTACCTCTAAAATAGGTCTAATTACAGAAGTGGCAGGCTTGGGTAAATGGAGATTAGTGCTCTTAATGTTTTTGTAAGTGATTTGAGGAGAGTATGCATATAAATATCTCAGATTTATGTATGACATCATTTCCTTCCGGTAGTGAAGCACCAAAGTGATGAGGATAAACTGCAGGCAACTTTTTTTTGTCTGGGTGGAGTGAGAGAGCAGAAGAGTGACTACTGACTTTTCTTTCTTTCTTTTTCCCTTCCCTTCCCTTTTTCCTTTTTTTTTTTTTGGAGTGTGAAAGCATGGGAGGGAAGAGGGAGAATCTCAAGCAGGCTCCACACCCAGCAGAGCCAAACCAGGGCTCAGTCTCACAACCCTTGAGATTATTATAACCTGAGCTGAAACTAAGAGTCAAAGCTTAACCAACTGAGCCACCCAGGTGCCCCTGGTTACTACTGACTTTCAGAGTAGGTAAATGTAAAATAAAATAATGAAGAAAAATAACAGACTGCATGATGTGCTTCAAGATATTTAGTAAGGACTTGAGAGTTGTTTTGGTCTATTATTTGAAGGTCAAAAAGGCCAGCCAACATTTCAAACCCATTAGGATAATAGCTATTATTCAATAACAAAACAAGACCAAAACAAAACAGAAAATAGTAGGTGTTGGTGAGGATGTGGAGAAATTGTTAAGTCTAGTGCAGTGTTGGTGGGAATGTAGGATGGCACAGCCACTGTGGAAAACAATATGACAGTTCCAGAAGAGTAAACAGAATTACCATATGATCCAGGAATTTCACTTTTGGGTGTAAACCCCAAAGAACTGAAAGCAAGGAATTAAGCAGATAATTTGTACACTCGTGTTTATAATAGCATTACTCACTAATCCAAAGGTTGTGACCATGAATGGACAAACAAAATGTGGTATATACATAAAACAGAATATTATTCAGCCTTAAAAAAGGAAATTCTGACACATGCCACAATATGTATTGAACCATGAAGACCTGATGAAATAAGCTAATCATAAAAGGACAAATTTTGTATGAGTCTATTTATATGAGATGCTTACAGTAGTTGAACTCCTAGAGACAGAAATAGGGTCTCTAGAGTTAGAATTGTGGTTGCCAAGGGCAGGGGGGAGGCAGGAATGGGGATTTATTATTTAGTGGGTACAGAATTTCAGAGTGGGAAGATGAAAAAGTTTTGGAGATGGGTGGTGGTGATAGTTGCATAACAGTGTGAAAATGTAAATGTACCACAAAACTCTACACTTGAAAATGATTTAAGAAAAAACCCCAGCAAAATGCTCAGCATCTCTAGGAGAAAAATACTGGAGACAAAATGGAAAATCCTTTTCATTCCTGTGTAATGCGATAGGGCAGACTCACTTAAATTCGAAGTAGTGTTTTGGCCTCCCCACTTTGGGGTAGGAGGGATACAAGTTGCTTTTAGGCTCCAGGTCTACCTCCTTGGATTATTAGCAAGTCATTATGTCTCTCTGATCCTCATCTGGAAAAAGGGTTTATATAATCCTTACCTCACAAGCAAAGACGTATGTGAATGAATTTCTGTACTGAGAATAATGCTAATTATTTTCATCTTTGAATAGCAAAACAGACTTTATTTCCCATTCACTGAAGTGGCTGGCTGTGTGGCCCACAGGCTTGGCCTCTGTATCTCCATGCCACCTCTTAAAACCCAGGAGAGGTATGGGCTACACAAAAAGTTTGACTTCACAAAGTGGCGATTATATACACTGCAAAGAAGGAGTGAGTAGGCTAAAAAGACTTAAGCCATGCTGAATAATTTTCCTTTCGGCTTTGTAAGTTAAAAAAAACTTCAGAAATATAAAGGGTATTTTTTTTTAAAAAGATTTTATTTATTTATTTGAGAGAGAGCAGTAGCAGTGAGTGTGGCAGAGGGAGAGGGAGAAGCAGGCTCCCTGCTGAGCAGGGGCTTCATCCCAGGACCCTGGGATCATGACCTGAGCCAAAGTCAGATGGTCCCTACAGTATAAAGGGCTATTAACTAAAACTGCTATTCCCAAGAGATAACCTCTGATAGACATTTTGATTTTGCTCTTCCACATACGAGTTTGTGTGTATATATATTTTTTATTGAAATGTATCAGGATGTTGACTGAATCAGTACAGTGTGTGACGCTTAATCTCAGGGTTGTGAGTTCAAGCCCCACACTGGGTGTAGAGATTACTTAAAATTAAATCTTTAAAAAAAATGTATCATGCTATTCATACTCTTATGCTACCTAAAACAAGACTTAGAAACATTAGGACAAATTCACGAATGATACTTATAAGAAACTAGAACATTCTGAGGGTCATGTATGCCTAATAGATGATACACTAGGTAAGTGTTTTTACATATTTATCTCAATACAGAGAATAACCCTGTGAGATAGTTGGTATTTTCTTCATTTTAGAATCCTAAAACTGAGGTTAGAGAAGTAGAACAACTCGCCCAAGGACACATGGATGGTGCATCTAGGCACTTTTCTTCTAGAGCTTGTGCTTCATGTACCACCTTTACTAGGACCCCAAATCCTGGATCTAATCCCATTCTGCCATTTTTAAAAAGAAAATAGTATTTTGAGTAGTTAATACTGTCATGAACACTTTTTGGTCATAGTGATTATTCCATGTCAGTACATAGAAGTGCCTCATGCTTCCCCCCCAACCCCCCGCATCATAAGACATGGTACATACATGGGCAATAAACGTTTTTATCATGGTAAAATATACATAACACAAAATTTACCATTTTTACTATTTTTAACTCTACAGTTCAGTTGTATAAAGTACATTTGAATTGTTATTGTTATGCAGTCATCATCACCATTCATTTCCAGGGCTTTTTCATCTTGCAAAACTGAAACTGTTCCCATTAGACAACTCCCCATTGCCCGCCCCCACTCCACCCCAGCAGCCACCGTCTACTTTATGTCACTATGAATTTGACTACTCTAGATGCCTCATGTAAGTGGAATTGTACAGTATTTGTCCTTTGGTGTTTGGTTTATTTCACTGAACAGTAATTTTAACCCGACTTCTAATGATGGACTTTTAAATGGTCTAGTCTCTTGCCCTTCAATGTGCTGCAGGAGTATTTGATCCGGAGTTTCAGAATGCTTTCTCAGTCCTGCTTGGCTCAATTTCTGAGGAAGCCCCAAACGAATTCTTCTCCTTCTGGGCCTCAGCTTTTCTGGGTTATAAAATAAGAATTGTAAATAATTACTTTTGTTACAGTATGCTATGAGGGCTTGTATAGTTTTTGCTTATATTACACCTCAGAACCCTTTGAAAAGAGTATTTTTTTAATTTATTTTTTTAAAGTAGGCTCCATAGGAGCCCAATTAAGGGCTCGAACTCATGACCCTGAGACCAAGACCTGAGCTGAAATAGAGTGAGATGCTTAAACTGACTGAGCCACCCAGGCACCCCGAAAGAGTACTCTTTTATTTTTATTTTTTTATATATATATTTTAAATTTATTTATTTATTTATTTATTTGACAGAGAGAGAGAGAGATCACAAGCAGGCAGAGAGGCAGGCAGAGAGAGAGGGGGAAGCAGGCTCCCCGCTGAGCAGAGAGCCCGATGTGGGGCTCGAT
>JAQQSY010005763.1:0-11451 GCA_028646535.1 Procyon lotor | reverse complement strand
AGCTGAGGAATAATTAGTGAGGAGCAAAAAGAAGTTATCAGCCTGTTTGCACATTTCACAGTATGACACTGTATCAATTTTTAGCATGAAGCAGAGAACTTTTCCAACTTATGATCGTCAAATTCAGAAGAGAAGAGTCTCCAGACTTCCAGCTTCTAGTCTCATTATACCCGGCGAGCCAAATTCTTTTTTTTTTTTTTAGATTTATTTGTTTATTTGAGAGAGTGAGGACAAGCAGGGGGAGGGGCAGAGGGAGAGGAAGAGAGATTGAGGATCTCCAGAAGACTCCCCACTGAGCACAGACCCTTATTGGGGGGCGGGGCTCAATCCCAGGACCCTGAGATCATGACCCAAGCCTAAATGAAGAGCCAGATGCTCAACCAAATGAGCCACCCAGGCATCCCCCCAGTGAGCCGAATTCTTGAGGCCATTGCGGAGAAAAGACTTCACTGGAATAGTCAGTGATTTACTGTTAATAACTGTAAATCTCCTTTCAAGAGATAGACTCAGAATGAATTAGAATCTTCTAGTACCAGTTCTAAACACCCAGGATATGGATTCTCATTGGCTCAGCATGAGTCACATATTCATAGTCGGTCAGTCAACATTGGGTACAGTGACAGAGGCCCCATAGAATATACATGGTTGCCTGGAGGTCATTGCTGTGGGTGGGGAGGCAGGCTAGGGTGCTTATGAGTTGAGCAGAAGCCTCAAATAGCACACACTATGATTGTCTTGCAAAGAAAGGCCCGGGTAGCAATTCCTATTCTTAAATAGAAAGTCATTACTCTTACACTACACTCTTCTTTCAATTCTCCACTTCCTGATTTAATTGTACTTTCAAAATTCAGGACATCTACTGTTAGATGGTCAAGGGCTAAGGATCCTAGATCTTAGTTTTTGAATTTTGCAACATGGCTGCACACTTCTCTCTATCTGTCGCTAGGCTCAATATTAGCTAGGTCCACCAAAATGATAGCCACATTGGTTGAATCACCAAACTGTGACGCATACGTACTGAAATAGTCCAGACATTTTCAATCTCTCATCCTTTGTTCTTGCTGTCTTCTCAACTGGAATAGCCTTACATAATCCAGCTATTGAAATCCTATTCATTATCCCTTAAGGCACAATTCAAATGACAATTCCCCTCTGAAGTCTCCCTTGATCCTCTCAAGTGTAGAGTTGCCAGATTAGCAAGTAAAAATACAGGATTTTGAGTTAAACTTGAATTTGGGGTACACAAGAATGATTTATAATACAGGCGTGTCTCAAATGCTTCACTTAAAATTCATTTGTTGTCTATCTGAAAATAAAATTTAATTGGCTAATCTGTATTTTCTGTATTTTTTAAATTTTGTTTCTTAAAATTCAATTAATTAACATATAGCGTATTATTCGTTTCAGAGGTAGAGTTCAGGGATTCCTCAGTTGCATGTAATACCCAATGCTCATTGCATCACATACCCTCCCTAATGCCCATCACCCAGTTACCTCATCCCCCCTGCCCACTGCCCTTCAGCAATCTTCAGTTTGTTTGCTGCAGTTAAGAGTCTTCTACGGTTTGTCTCCCTCTCTGCTTTCATCTTACTTTATTTTTCCTCCCTTCCCCTATGATCCTCCGATTTGTTTCTTAAATTCCACATATGAGTGAAAGCATATGATAATTGTCTTCCTGTGATTGTCTTATTCGGCTCAGCATAATACCTTCTAGTTCCACCCATGTCAACGTAAATGGTAAGTATTCATCCTTTCTGGTGGCTGAGTAATATTCCGTTGTATATATGAACCACAACTTCCTTATCCATTCATCTGTAGATGGACTCCTGGGGTCCTTCCATAGTTTGGCTATTGTGGACATTGCCGCTATGAACATTGGGGTGCATTTGCCCCTTTGGAACACTTATTTGTATCCTTTGGGTAAATACCCAGTATTGTAATTGCTGGGTCATAGGGTAGCTCTATTTTCAACTTTTTGAGGAACCTTCATACTGTTTTTCCAGAGTGGCTACACCAGCTTGCATTCCCACCAACAGTGTAGAAGGATTCCCCCTTTTTCCACATCCTTGCTAACTAACATTTGTTGTTTTCTAGCTTGTTAATTTTAGTCATTCTGACAGGTGTGACAAGTGAATTTCATTGTGGTTTTGATTTGTATTTCCCTGATGCTGAGTGATACTGGGCACTTTTTCATGTGTCTGTTGGTCATTTGTATGTCTTCTTTGGAGAAATGTCTGTTCATGTCTTCTGCCCATTTCTTGACTGGGGTTATTTGTTCTTTGGGTGTTGAATTTGATAAATTCTTTAAAAATTTTGGATACTAGCCCTTTATCCGAAAAGAAATTTGCAAATACCTTCTCCCATTTATCTTTTAGTTTTGTCAACTGTTTCCTTTGCTGTGCAAACTTTTTATCCTGATGAAGTGCCTATAGTCATTTTTGCTTTGGGTTTCCCTTGCCTTTGGAGACATGTCTAGCCAGAAGTTGCTGTGGCCAAGGTCAAATAGGTTGCTGTCTGTGTTGTCCTCTAAGACTTTGATGGATTCATGTCTCACATCTAGGTCTTTCATCCATTTTGAGTTTATTTTTGTGTATAGTGTAAGAAAATGGTACAATTTCATTCTTCTCCATGTGGCTGTCCAATTTTCCCAACACCATTTGTTGAAGAGAATTGTCTTTTTTTCTATCAAAATACCATCAACATTTTTCACAGAACTGGGACAAATAATCCTAAAATTTGTATAGAATCTGAAAAGACCCCAAATATCCAGAGAAATGTTGGAAAAGAAAGCCAAAACTGGTGGCATCACAATTCCAGACTTCAAACTCTTTTACAAAGCTGTAATTACCAAGACAGTATGGTACTGGCACAAAAATAGACACATAGATCAATGGAACAGAATAGAAAACCCAGAAATGGGCCTTATTCTGCCTTTTTATCTCCAATTGGAATTGAATTGTTCCTAGCATTTTGCCTACACTCTTTTTTTCATTTATTGTCTTCTGCCATGAATTAGTTGGTTGTCCCTGTTTCCTTCTTTTTCACTAAATTGTAAGATACTTGAGTGCAATATTGTTCCATTCTTCAAAAAGACCTTATTTTTTTAGACCAGTTTTAGGCTTACTATACAATCAAGAGTAAAGTCCAGAGATTTCCCATGTAATTTCTGCCTTCGCACAAGCCTACTGTCCCCCATTATCAACATCACTCACCAGAACAGTACATTTTTCATCAAGGATGAACTTACATTGACACAACATCATCACCCAAAATCCATAGTATACATTACGGTTCACTCTTGGTGTTGTGCATTCTCTGGGTTTAGACAAATGTATAATGACATGTATCCATCATCAAAATATCAAACAGTGTATTTTTACTGCTTTAAAAGTCCCCTGTGATGAGGCACCTGGGTGGCTCAGTGGGTTGAGTGTTCGACTCTTGATTTCAGCTCAGGTCATGATCTCATGCACCACGTGGGGCCCTGTGCTCAGCAGGGATTCTGCTGGAGATTCTCTCTCTTCCTCTCCCTCTGCCCTTCCCCACTTCCCTTCAAATAAATAAATAAATAAACAAACAAACAAATAAATAAATAAATCTGCCTATTCATCTGTCCCCTTCCCTGTCCCCCCAGCAACCACCGATCTTTTCACTATCTCCATAGTTTTGCCTTTTCCAGAATGTTATGTGGTTGGAATCATACAGTATGTAGGCTTTTCAGATCTTTCCCTTAGTAATATGCATTCGAGATTCTCTCGTTTCTCATGGCTGGATGGATCATTTCTTTTGAGCACTGAGTAATATTCCACAGTCTAGATGTACTACAGTTTATCCATTCACTTGCTAAAGGAGGTCTTGGTTGCTTCCAAGTTTTGGTGATTATTTATAAAGCTATAAACAACTATATGTATGTTTTTGTGTGACCATATATTTTCACTTTAGATAAGTTCCACGTAATGAGATTGTTGGAGCATATGGTAAGAGTGTATTTAATTTTGTAAAAAAAAAAACAAACAAAAAACAAAAACCCCACCAAACTGTCTTCCAAGGTGGCTATACCATCTTGCATTCCCACCAGCAGTGTATGAGAGTTCCTCACCAGCATTTGTTGCTGTCTTTAGTATTCTGGACTTAGGCCAGAATTCTAATAAGTGTGTTGTAGTATCTCATTGTTTTAATTGGCATTTCTCTGATGACATATCATGTGAAGCATCTTTTCATATGCTTATGTGCCATTTGTATTTTTTGGTGCGGTGTCTATTAAGGTCATTTATATAGTGGGTCATTCTATAATCAAGTTGTTTGTTTGCTTACTGTTGAGTGTTCAGAGTTCTTTGTATGTTTTGGATAACAGTCTTTTATCAGATTGTCTTTTTCATATATTTTCTCCAAGTCTGTGGCTTGTCTTCTGATTCTCTAGAGATTGTGTTGCAAAGCAGACGTTTTTAATTTTAATTAGGTCCAACTGATCAATTATTTCTTTCATGGATCAGCCTTTGGTGTTTTATCTAAAAATGCATCACCACACCCAATGTCCTCTAGGTTTTTTCCTATGTTACCTTCTAGGAATTACGTATTTTTGCATTTTACATTTAGGTCTGTGATCATCCACTTTGAGTTATTTTTCTGTGAAAGGTGTAAGGTCTGTATCTACATTCACCGTTTTGCAATGTGGTTTTCTAGTTGTTCCAGCATTTTTTTTTTTTAAAGATTATCTTTACTCCACTGTATTGCTTTTGTTCCTTTGTCAAAGATCAGTTGACTATATTTATGGGGATTTATTTCTTGGTTCTCTATTTTGTTACATTGATCTATTTGTCCATTCTTTCACCAATACCAGACTGTCTTATTACTCTAGCTTTATAGTAAGTCTTGAAGTTTGGTAACATCAGTCCTCCAATTTTGCTTTTCTCCTTTAATTTTGTGTTGGTTATTCTGGATCTTCTGCTTCTCCACAACAGACTTTAGTTTGTTGATATCCATAAGTTAGCTGGCTGGTATTTTTATTTGGATTGCACTGTACCTATAGATCAAGGATTTTTTTTCCATTTTTTAATTTAAATTCAACTAGCCAACATATTACATCATTAGTTTTTTTTTTTTATTTTTTTTTTATTTTTATACTTTTTTTTTTTTTTTTTTTTTTTGACAGAGAGAAACACAGCGAGAGAGGGAACACAAGCAGAGGGCATGGTAGCGGGAGAAGCAGGCTTCCCGAGGAGCGGAAAGCCTGATGCGGGGCTCGATCCCAGGTCCCTGGGATCTGACCTGGGCCGAAGGCAGCCGCTTAACGACTGAGCCACCCAGGCACCCCTACATCATTAGTTTTTGATGTAGTGTTCAGTGATTCATTAGTTGCATTTAACACCCAGTTCTTATCACGTCACATGCCCTCTTTAATGCTCATCACCCAGTTACCCCATCCCTCCATCCACCTCCCTTTCCACAACCCTCAGTTTGTTTCCCAGAGTCAAGAGTCTCTCATGGTTTGTCTCCATCTCTGTTTTCTTCCCATTCAGTTTTGCCTCCCTTCCCCTATGGTCCTCTGATTTGTTTCTTATATTCCACATATGAGTGAAATCATATGATAATTGTCTTTCTCTGATTGACTTATTTCATTTAGCATAATACCCTCCAGTTCCATCCATGCTGACGTAAATAGTAGGTATTCATCCTTTCCGATGGCTGAGTAATACTCCATTGTATATATGAACCTCATCTTCTTTATCCATTCATCTGTGAAGGACATCTTGGCTCCTTCCACAGTTTGGCTATTGTGGACATTGCTGCTATGAACATTGGGGTTCAGGTGCCCCTTCTTTTCGCTGCATCTGTATCTTTAGGGTAAATACCCAATAGTGCAGTTGCTGAGTCATAGAGTATCTCTATTTTTAACTTCTTGAGGAATCTCCATACTGTTTTCCAAAGTGCCTCTACCAGCTTGCATTCCCACTAACAGTGTAGGAGAGTTCTCCTTTCTCCACATCCTCTACAACAACATTTGTTGTTTTCTGTCTTATTAATTTTAGCCATTCTAACTGAATCGATTTCCCCATCTACATTCTAGTTGAAGCCAGAAACTTGTTTTTCCAGGCTTCCTGGTAGCTAAGATACAGTCAATGGGATGCACCTGCTCTAGAAAATGAACTGGAAACTAGTGAAGCAGAAAAAAAGCTTGTGGGTAGAGTCCATTCTGATGAAGCTGCTGGCAAACACTTTCATTTACAAGAAGCAATAGGGACAGAGGTTCCAGCAGTAGCATCTAGTGCCCAACTAGATTGCTGTGTGTCTACGGGTAGCAGCAGTAGGGGCATCATAGATAAATACCTATCTTTACTCTTCATTCTCTCCCTACAATGGAATTCATGCCTGTGGACATGTGACTTGCAATGCTTCCCATGACAGTAGATAGAGACTACATTCCAGACCCATTGACCTTGAGCTTGGCTGTAGGGTTTATTTTGAGACATAGAAAGAAGATAGAAAGGACGGTGTCTAAGTTTTACCTAGGTAGAGCATCTAAGAAGCATGGCAAGTTTCCATTAGTGGGAGTCTCCACCCTCACTGTGAGAAGACCATGCTCCACATAGCCATTGTCCCTTCACCCTGAGTCTTAGAGTGAAGATACCTGAAATAGACCTGAACCTGGCCCAAACTCTGGACCCAAACCCCAACTAAGTTCAACTGAGCCCAGATAAGATGAGCCAAACCACAACCGGCCCATGAAGATAACATAAAATGTTCATTGTTAAGATAAAAGAATAATCTGTTGTTATGTGGCATATCAAAGAGGAAGCATAATTAATACAGTATTCCTACTCGAGTACTTCCAAGGTCGATTTGAGTAGGGCTGATATTCAGTAAGTTCGCCCCAGTACAGCTCTAGAGGTTATTTACCACTTCCCACTATTCTGATTAATTGGAGCCTGTGTCACTTGGTTGTCAAATATTTGGCAATGACCCCTGGATCTGGTTGTCTCTATCTACATGGCTATCAAACATGGTTCTATAGTCTTTCTGGAGATTCTGTGATGAACCTAATATCCTTGAATACTTTAATTTTCTGCATAAAATAGGAGAAGGTATGTTTCAATTCATAAATTAAAACCCTAACTAAAAGAGATGAGAGTGCCAAGGTCAGGGCCAAGGAGGGGTTTCTCTCTTCCTTCACTGACCACAGCACATTTTCAAATTTGCTTTATAAAGGCATTTCAGTACTTTCTATCTTTGGACTTTGGGTAAAAATGTAAATAACCTAAGAACTCTGATTCTACATTTTATAAATTTGGCATCAGTACTTAAGACTCTTCTCCTTGGTACCCCTGGGGCAGATTCTTTTTTTGGTCCAGTGGAAAGAACACTTGGCCATGATCCAAGAGACCTGGGCTCCAATCCCGGTTGTGCCAGAAATCTGTGTGACCTTGAGAAAGTGACTTTATTTCTTTAGGTCGTAGTTTTCCTGGATCTAGAATCCCAGGACACTAACATCTGCTTTCCTTTTTATGATGGCAGCCAGGGAAAAAGGAAATGATGGGAACATGTCATGGAAAGCCACAAGATCTAAATATATGCAAAGTGTATGGCATACATCTCTGTTTAATATGTAGTCTGGCATTAATTATGTACCAATGTATGTATAAGCATACATAACAGTCTGGAAGGAAATGTGCCAAAATGCTATTTGTGGCTTTCTCAGGGCTCTGAGATTATGGGTGATTTAAATATTCTTTTTAAAATGCCCCTGCATTTTCCACATTTTCTATAATGAGCATTCATTACTTCTATAATGGGAAGATTATTTTTTTAAAGAAAAGAAAGACTCTAATGTACTATGCTAATGTAGAGTATTTTTTATAAGAAGTTCTCTTGAAAGTACTTTGGCTCAAGTAGGATTTCTATTCAAGTAAAAGTAAACATAAGAAGAGGCAGGAGAAATGGGGAAGAAATGCTAGGAAGGAGGTGCCCCCACTGCAGTCAGGGCACTGACCCCTTGTAGGGAGAGAGGGAGGAGAGGGGTGTGGAATAGGGGACTCCCTTCTAAGCCCAGGGAGCCCCATTGTGATGTGGCAGTCTGAGTCATGGGATCATTCATCACCAGTTAAGCCCTGACCAGCAAATGCACAGGAAGTCAAGATGAAACCTGAGCCCTAGCATGAGCCTGTAGGTGAACATTGTTCCTGTCTCCCCAGCACAGGGCAATCAAGGATCTGATTACACACATCCTCAGGAAATCCTCAGGAAATAATCTGGGCACATGACCCTGGTGAAGAGGAGCCAAAAACTTTCTATGGGCTTTGGGTTTTTTGAGATGCCTGTGGCAACCATCCTCCAACAAGATTTTCCCACTGTAGATGCTATGCCTAAAGAGTTGAGGGAAACTGAGGCTTTAAGCTGAGGGTAGGCACAGAGGCTGCAGAGGTTGGTTGGTCTGTTTGTCACCTCCTGACACTGCCATCCTTACTATCCAAACCCCAACAAGACAACCCTGGTCCTGCCAACTACAAAAATGAGAGAGAAAAATCAGTGTTGATCCAGTTGCTTCTCAAGCCTAAAGACAACTCTCTTCTCCCGTCCCTTAATGTATACTTCCTGAAAGTTGCCGTAGTGTGTTCTAGGCCCAGGGCAAGGCTCAGGGTATTAGGCAGTGTCCCCAAGGTTACAGTCTACACTGAAAAAATAAAATCAAAGTATTTGGGTGGAAAAAAGATTACAGTCTAGTGAGGGAGATAGACACACATGTTTCAATACTGACTGGTAGGTCCTATAAAATAGATAGAATTAATAATAAATAACTGCTAATATTTATCAAAGGTTCGGTATATACCAGGCATGTGCTAGGCACTTTACATGGATTACCCATTTAAGCTTCACACCAACTATGAAGTAGGTACCATTATTGTTCCCATTTTACAGATGAGAATGCCACATTTTGGGGAGTGTAAGTAATTTGCTGAGGTCACACAGATCACTAGCAGAGAAGCAAATGTGTGAATCTAATTTGCCTTGCTCCAGGCCCACCTCTTTAATCTCTCCTCTCTACGGCACAGAGAGAGGAATCAGTGGAAGGGCAGACCACACTGCCTGGGAAGATCAAAGAAAGCTTCACGGAGAGGGTGACTCTTGAGTTGGGTCTTAAAGGTTGAGCAGGAGTTTGCTTGAGGACAAGGAGGCAGGGAGGACATGCTAGGCATGGGGAGGAGAATATTCTGAGGCAAGGGGTAGTGATGCAGCTTGGCTTCTTCTGGAAATACCAAATATTCTGATGCAGCTAGAAGGTAGGGGGCCAGCAAATGTAGGCTATGAAGGATAGGAGCTCGTTGAGACCGTTGGATCAGCAACTCCCATACCTGGGGACTTCTCCTTAGAGTCATCACCAACATGTGGAGACAGCAGCAGGGAGGATGTGAGCCAGCAGTGGCCTCACAGGGCCTGGCGCTCCCAGCCCAGCTGGGGCTCCTTTCCAAGGAGCTGAGTTGAGTTTTTTCCAAGATACTCCCTGGTGGATCTGAAGGCAGCCTGTCTCTATGCCAGATCAGCAGCTGTGTTGGAATGTGAGAGTGAACATTCTGGCAAGGAAGGACAGGAGAGTCTTTTACCTGAAAGGCATGGTGGTCAAGTCTGTAGGCTTTGCCTAAAGAATAGTAGATTTGAAGCCTCTTCCATTTATCTAGTATGTGACCTTGAGAATATCACTTAGCTGCTCCACCCCTCATGTGTGTTTTATGTAGATCTGGGTACCATTATATGTATTTCTTGGGCTTTTTGTAAAGATTAAATGAAGCAATTCACATCAAGTACTTAGCACAATGCCTTGCACAAAGCAAACACTCCGTTTATGGTGGTCTTTATTATAAGCATCTGTGGCTATTTCTCATTCAATGTTCATTCAGCAAAGAATTACTGTTTTCTTATACCCAGCACTGGATTATAGCCATGAACAAGGGATACAAAGTTCTTGCCTATCTGAAGCTTATATTCTAGGGGACAAACAATAAGGAATTAACACATTATAATAATTTCAGATAGTGATGCACAGATAAAAGGTTAAAGAGTGAATTGAATTGTGTGTGTGTTTGTGTGTGAGCTAAGATAATCAGGTAAGGTCTCTTTGACAAGGTGACAATTGAGCAAAGACCTGAATCAAAGGAAAATGAATCTCACAAAAACCATAGGAAATCTCATGATGACCATGAAAATGTGGAACAAAAAATATTTTAGGCAAAGGACACAAATGTAAAGGTCTGGGCAGGACAGGGCTTGACAGATGCAAGAAATTACCAGAAAGCCAATGGCCTGGAAGGGGAGAGTGATAGGGCAGGAAGGAGGTAACAGTAATAATAGCAACAACAACTTGTATTGGACACTGGCTTGGGTAGATGATTCACACTCATCTTTACAACCACTCCCAAAGGAAGGGACTATTGGAGTTCCCATTTTACAATTGGGAAATTGAGGCTCAACAGAGCAAGGGAACTAGCCCAAGGTCACACAGCCAATATAGGGCTGCAGAGCCCCTTCATATCACTATCCTAGTCCACCTTCCTGAGGATGGCCCTCGATTGCGAATCCGGCTTTGCATCAGAGGGATATGCAAGTGCATGTGCATAGCATGGGAGTGTAGGTGTGCACGCACGTGGGATCTGAGGAGGAGCACAGTGATAACTGCACATGTGTCTCAGCCGTTAGTTATGGACAAGACGAACACACAAGCAAGCACAGTGATTAATTCAAGACAACATTGTTACATGACAAATTGTGTGGTACTGACCCTGGTGCCTTAGGAACTGCCTAGGGAAGAGGGAACTGAGGAAGAGAGGGAGAAGCAGTACAGTTTGGTGATGCCAAGGAGGGACTCCAGACTAGACTGCTGGGGCTCAAATCCCACCTGTTCTACCTCTCAGCAATGTGATTTGGGAGCAAGTTACTTAACCTCTCTGCGCCAGCTTCCTCATCTGTAAAAGGGGAATACTATGATAACAGTACCTACCATTCCAAGGCATTGTGAGGATTAAATGAGCTCATGGACATAAAGCACTTAGAATAGCACTGAGCAGGGGGTGTTGGCCATTACTAAGATTTTTTTTCCCCTTTGCCTATTTTTGTTCTAGATTTTTAAAAAATTATTTTTGAAAGGTTTATTTATTTATTTGAGAGAGAGAGAGAGAAAGAGAGCACGTGCAAGGGAGGGGGGCAGAGGGAGAGAGAATCACAAACAGACTCCCCATTGAGTGAGGAGCCTGACACAGGGCTCGAACTTATGACCCTGAGATCATGACCTGCGCCTAAACTAAGATTCCGATGCTTAACTGACTGAGCCATCCAGGCGCTGCTGTTCTCAATTTTTAAAATGACTTCACAATAAAACACAACTGTTCACTAATGGCCTTATTCTTTGTAATCTAGGAGTGTAGTCCTACTATCTCTCAATGTTACAATTTCTTTTTTTTTTTT
>JAQQSY010005762.1:0-11452 GCA_028646535.1 Procyon lotor | reverse complement strand
AATACGTATGTCAGCCTGCACACCCAACAGAAGAATATGGCCCAGTTCAAGTTCAACGCCTTCAACTTTCTCAGCAACTACGATGTGGTCTACCTGCAGTGTGAGGTCGCTGTGTGCAAAGTGGGGGACCACTCCTCCCGCTGCTCCCAGGGCTGTGTAGAGCGGAGTAAGAGGGATGCGGGCCCTGTGGCGACCCCAGAACAGCAGACCGGGCATCTCCAAGTGGTGGGGCCACTGGAAATCCACAGAGGGACTGGTCGGAGTAAGACGCTTATGTAATTTCCCCACTTTTCGTTCAAATCTGTTCTTAGAAAGCAAAGCCTGTTCCCTGCAGCAAAGTAATAAGTTTAACAAATCAGAAGCTGCCCACAGAGCCGCAGGTAAAACAAACAGCTAAGGAGGTTCTCTCTAAGGTTTGTTGCTACATAAGCCTTCTCTGATTATTAAACTTGTAAGGCCATCACTCTCTTTGCAGCCTGGAGATGCTGCAAGTTTTCTAATTCTTCACTACCAAGGACCTGATTGTTGTCTCAAACTGCACATGTTCTAAAGAACACAGTCCTCTCTATGTACCAAATTGCCAATTTACAATTTTGTTAAATGGACTCCTTAACGTTCAGATGCTAGTAGATGGATCTTTATGTTTCTGTCCCTCAGGTGGTGTGAGAATTTCTTTTCAGATCTTGCTAAGAGTCTTATGAAAAATAAACTTAAGTGTTGGGAAGTCACTGCTCTTTTTTTTTTTTTTAACCCTAATAACTGGTTAGTTGAATCGAACATGTCATTTGCTCGTTTACTCGTTATCACCTACTCAAAACAAGCTCTTCTTGCCTGTTTGAAAGGGGACACCTCGTCCCTCAACTTTGTTGGGTTTGGGTGACAGCTTTGATATTGACCGAAAATGAGAGCTGGAGACACAGTCACATGCACCACCTGTGACAGCTTTTACCACACACTCAGTCTGTGTCCCAGATCCTCAAGGCTTTATAGGGAACCTGAGGGCACAGGAAACCTGAGGACACAGGAAAGAAGGTTTGCCCATCCCACACCCTCATGGAAGAGGCAGGCAGCCCCCACTTCATCTAAGTTCTCTTTGTGCCTTGACAGAAAGAGGACCAGGCTGTGCTCAGTTCCCTCAAAGCTGTCTTTAAAGAAACTGTCTTGGGGCGCCTGGGTGGCTCAGTTGGTTAAGCACCCAACTCTTGACTTCAGCTTAGGTCAGTCATCTCAGGGTCATGTAAGCCCCCTGTGCTGGGCATGGAGCCTGCTTAAGATTCTCTCTCTCCTGAAAGAAGAAAGAAAGAAAGAGAGAGAGAGAGGGAGGGAGGGAAGAAAGGAGGGAGGGAGGGAGGGAAAGAAAGAAAGGGTGAGTCTTGGACATAGTTTTGTTTTGTTTTTTGCTTGTCGAGAAATATTCAACAGCAACATTTAAAATATGAGTCCTCAAGTCAAGAAATTGTTCCCGTCTCTGTCATTCAATAGCACACACGAGATGAGAATACAGTATGGCCAAGTCTCCCAGCAGGGAGACCAGGGTTTGGGGGAAGGCTGAGAGCTGACCCCGAAGTCCTGAGAGATGAAAATCTGACACGTGACCCAAGGGCAGACGTTGCCTGTACAGGGGAACATCTCGGTCTCCTGCCAGATGTGCCCTTCATCTGTAGCCATCTTGATAAAAATGGGATACTGACGGTATTTTGATGGTGTTCCCTGCTTCTACCTGACAGAAGTCGATGAGACGTAGTTGCTGGTCAATCTGGTCAATCAAAAGTTAATCATTTGTCACCGAGCGCCTTCATCTTCGGTCACATGAATTGAGCATCAGGCCTCCGTTTCACACAAGTGCTTCGATGAATTAAGGGGTTTCCCAAGGGGCTCTGAGCTGCTAGAACTTCTCCTTCCTGAAGCTCACCTGCCCATTAACTGCATCTATCCCACATGTGTTAAGGAAGTGGGATGCTAACTGCTTCCAAAGTTGGCTTTTAACAAATGCCTAATGTGAAAAGTGTTGAGAATGAAAGGACTGACCTTTTAAGAATCAATAACTAAGTGTCCAGGCCAGTTTCTCCCCGTGTGGCTCAGCAGGTGGGCGCCAGGAAGCTGCCCTTTCCAATAGCACTCCAGCGGCTTCTCAGAACGTTGAAGTGTGAAGGCCATGGCCGCTGCTGAGCAGTCCATACTCTACGGATCAAAAAGCACTCAACAGGGAGAAACATGCAACCCAGAAAAAAGCCTCAAGAGAAGCCTGCTCTCTCCAGCCAAAGGATAGGTGAAGGGGTAGCCAGGCAAGACTGTGAGCCGTGGGTGAAACGGTGGCCCTACCTCCAGCCCAGCCAACGAAGGTGAGGTGGGGGGCCCAGGCTTCCACCTGCCCCCAGGATCCCTTCCACGTCCCTCCACTCCCCAGGGTGCTATCACCTCTGCACAGTAACCGGGGCCTCCCCAACACCCCATGTCGGGTGGAGACCAGGTGAGGAGACCGGGCTTCCAACCCCACCAGGCAGGAAGAAGCCACCCCTTTGAGACAAGTCAGGGGTGATGTCAGAGGAGACCTCGTAGAGAGCCGGGACCTTCACCCCCCACCCAGAGGTAATGGGCGACTCCACCTTCCTAGGGGGAGGAGCAGCAGAGGCCATGAAGGTAGCCTGGCCTCTGCCCTGCTCAGGAGAAATGGGGTGACCCTCCCATCTTGTTCGCACATGCTGGCACTCCATTGCCCATTTTGCTTTTAGCCTTGCAGAAATGCTTTGTTAAACATGTCTCTTGAGGGGTGCCTGGGTGGCTCGGTCTGTTAAGCATCAGCCTTCAGCTCAGGGTCTGGGGATCGGGCCCACGCATCAGGCTCCCTGCTCGACGGGGAGTCTGCTTCTCCCTCTCCCTCTGCCCTCCTTCATGCTCTCTTTCAAATAAATAAAATCTTTAAAAAAAAAAAAAAAAGCATGTCTCTGGAATACAGCATAGAGTCAGAGAGGAATGCTGTGAGACATTCTGAAAATCCTGCTCTTTTAGGACGTGAGCGCGGTGGCCGCTCTGGTGTGACAGCCACACCTCCCTCTGGAGGCACCTGTCATTCTCCAGGCTGCCGGGAGTGTGGGTGGCTGATGGCTCTCAACCCCAAGGCTCAAGGCAGCTGCCCTGTCCTGTCCACATTCGCAGCCTTCAACCACCACGGGTCGCCAGAGGCACATCACGTGGTGGGGACACCAAGCCCCGGTGTGGGGGCAGCTCTGGCGGGCCAGCCGGGCCCAGGACGCAGGGCGCTGGCCAGGCTTTTTGCTGCCCCGCTTCACCGCTCACCGGGCCCCTGCCCGGCCTGCTCCCCTCCCCCCTGACAGGGCTGGAGGCTAGGCCCACACCCCAGGAACCCTTGGCACACAGACCTCCCCTCCAGAGGTCGTCCCCCGGGACCCGACCCCTGACGGTCAGCACCGGGTGTGGCCCGAGGAAGCAGATTCGGAAACAGGACATGGGGGCTGCCCGCGGGGACCCATCACCAGCAGCGAGGGGTACACAGGTGGCCCCTGGCCACAGCTCATCTCCCCGTTCAATCCTCGCAAGCACAACACTCGAGGGTGGGGGGCAGCTGCAACCTTCCTCGTTTTAAGTTGTGGAGATCAAGGCCAAGGGTGACCTGGCCAAGGACACCCACCAGGTAATGGGAAGAACTAAAACCCAGGCCGCCCACTTCAGATCTGGGACCTTTACTTACTTCACTGCAGTTTCTCCTGAAGAAAAATGCTTTCTGCTGTGTATTATTTTAGATCTCTGATGCATTGGTATAGATCAGTAGCTCCAGTGCAAAGGGCTTTTGACTCATGGTGCTACAGTGTTCTCGGTGTCGCCCGGCTATGCCTGGTGCGCCCCTGAGCAGCCCCCACACCCGCACAGGTTCGCTCGGCTCCCGACAGAAAGGTGGCGGGCGGGCCCAGGACCAGACAGTTGAAGTGCTGCCCCTGACTGCACTTGGTTTGCCTGCGCTAATTACGTTCTCGCGTGCTTTCATGTTAGGTTGGGAAAGACCTTTGCAGTAGCTCCGTTTAGTGATGAATGCAGAGGAGACTGGACCACATGGCCACTTGGGGCAAGGGCTTAGAAGATCCATGTGGAAATATTAAAAAGAAAACGGGGAAGATCTGTTTCCATTTGGGGCCGGAAAGCCAGCAGGCCCCCAGCAACTTGTGTGATGAGGGTAGAGATTCTGTCTTACTCGGGGCGTACTTCCTGGGCATGCCGTGTATCAAACCCAAGTGTCTGGGGGTCAAGGAGTGTCCCTGGACGTTCAGAAATGGGGTTGCCTCTTTGGCTATAGTGTTGGATTGTGGGATCGAGTTGTACTGTCCTCCTAGGACGAAGAATTCAATATGATGTAGGTCTAAGATTAGTGCACATCGAGGCCTTTGATACCATAGACAGGAAAGTGTCAGCCAGGACGGACTACTCCTTGTTAGGATGACATTTGGCTTTGGTGTTTGATGGTAAATGGGAGGATTGTTCTCATTCATTAACCCAGAAACTACACAGAAGGCTCCCCTTTTATAGTCGGGTTCTTCTTTCCTGTTCTTAGATCATGAAATAGCTTTTTTCTTTCCAAAGCCCTTCTCTGAGATGTGTTTAAGTGGTAAAATGCTGAGGCTCTGAATTAGAGCACGTGAATGAACAAAAAGGCAATTTTCTCCGTCACACCTAGTTTAAGAAACTGTAACCCTCGCATACGTCTCAAAGGTAACATGTTTGCATCTAAGAAACAAATACATGTAATGCTGAAGATTTAAGTAAAAACAACCTTCTTCTTTTCACCTAATATTGACTGAGACTGTTTCATGCTTGTGAAAAAGGGCGTTTCTAATTCATTTGGTATTTTGGTGGCTTTAGTTCTTAGCATGGACACAATGTTTGTTCATTCCAATCACCCCCTCGAAGCAGCAAACTCTGACCACAGTGACAGAGGGACATGTGGGTCATTTTCATGAGGCTCTCCCTAATTTATTCATAATGTGTAGCCACGGAGCTTTTCCTTTGGCATTCGGGAGAAACGGGTCTCCCTGAAGGCTGAACCAGTCAGTTAATATTCTGAAGCTTCTGGTATTTGTAGTCCGTTCTCTGATTCATGAAATGCCTTGCTATGATCGCGGCCACCGTCACAACATTCAGGGCAAGGACCATGAATGAAAACAGATGTAGACTGTCAAAAGGTTGACTCTGAGTTTCTTCTCTGTGTGTTTGATCCTGAAATCCTGTAATTGGAAACCAGATAAAAAATCATTTAAAGAAAAGTATTACGTGACATTACAAAATTTTTGCGAATGGGTATCTCTCCATAGCCTCCAAGTCTTAGGCATCAGTGAAGTTACTATATATATATAGATAGATAGATATAGATATAATGATGCCAAAACAATCTACAGGAACTGCTAGCAACTCTTTCAACTACTGTATGTTTCTGTTTCATTTAAAAGACAAGATGTCCTTACATTTGTTTGTTTAAATAGCTAATTTGTTGCCCTGACATAAGATGAGAAACTTGTGGAATTCAAGCATCAAAATCAAACAGAACTATAGTTCTATCTACTGATAGTCACCGTCTCCCAAAGTTACCAAAATAAATTTGATGGATGGAGACACCACTAATTTCTTCTCTTCAAACAGGAAAAGGATACTCTTCTAATATGCATGATATTTCTATAACTTTAATTCACAAATTTTCAACTAATTTAGCCTAATATCCATAGATGCATCGTCTTTTTAGTGACTATGTCTATAAAATTACTGGATTTAATTTTTGCTTGTTTGTGTTCTTTTGTTTTTGTCATAGAAGTATTTTGCTATGGACTAGAATCCTACTCCCTCCCAATCCATTGAAATAATAATAAAGACGGGGATCATAAGATTCTCTTATGCCAGGATCATTTTCATCTGAGATAAATTCTTATAAACAGTTTTCATGTAATTACGGTCTGTGGAAGCCAGTCAGCCATGGCTTGCCCTTGGGCATCCTGTTATGTGACCTGGCAGGGCTCAGGTTTCCATTCTTTAAAAAGAAGCAGGGCTGTGTTGAAAATAAAGTATTTTCTCTGTTTTAGAAAAAATTCCTTTTTTTCCCAAAAAGATGATTTGTGTGAGATGCTTGTTCATCTGAACTTTACTCACTTAGGAGTTAAAACACATTGCTTTTGATTCTATTATCTGCCATGGTGTGACTATAAAAAGAAGTCAGGAAGCTAAGAGAAACTGTTGTTTTTAGAAGTGAGGACATTACGTTTATACTCAAAAGCCGTGTGAATAATGGTGAATTATCAGTGCATCACATGCTTAAAATGTACACGGTTTTCATTTTATCAACTAACAGAAAGAAAAATTAATCTTGTGTGCTTACCTGATTCAAGGCTTTCCTACAAACATTATATATCTCTAAATTACACATGCTTATGAAGTAATACATTTGAGCAGAATTAAATGAACTGTGGGATGTTCTTAGATCATGAAACAGCTTTTTTCTTACCTGTATTTCCACTTGCACTTCGATCCCTTTTCAGACGAATAGGTCCTATGACAGAATCAGTCTTCCATTTGTAGGAAGAAATATCTCGTTTCCTTCGAGAGACACAGCCTTGGTTGCAGCGAGACTGACGGTCACCACTGTCACATATCAAAATCTCACACTGTAGGTATACGGAGCCCAGACTTCTCAAGAACTTAAAGGCATTAAATTGGAATCTCCCATAGTGTCCAGATAAGGGATACACCTTACAAGTGTCATCTTGAATACATCTAGAACAGAATTTACGGCACATTTAGAAAATTTCCAGTTCAGTCTTCAGAGTATTGAAAAGAGATGATGCGAAGTTTTCTTTGAACTGTCTGACTTGTGGGTCAAAAATTTCTCTAGAAAGACAATGTCTTCCATCCAAGCACAAACCAGGCCTGACCCTGCTTGGCTTCTGAGATCAGACCAGATCAGGTGCATTGTATGTTAAGTGATGAATTGTTAAATGCTACTCCTGAAATTGATATTACACTATATGCTAACTAACTAGAATTTAAATAAAAATTTGGAGAGAAAAAAAATTAAAAGAAAGAAAGAAAGACAGTATCTTTAGCTCAGACTATAGTGAGCTAAGGCTATGGATCTGATTCCTGGGTAAAATAAAATTCCCTCCAGCAATAAAATTTCTAGTCCACATGAGTTAGTTAGAAAATCAGTTCAGCTATATTAGAGCCCATTACACCTTACCTTATACCCTTGCTATGAAGATAACAGTATGGCTGATGTAGTTTAAGTCCATCAGCTTATAGAAAAAAAAGGAAAACTTTCCTTTCAAAAAAAAAAAACTTAAAAAAAATTTTTTTTTTTTAAGTAGACTCCGTGCCCAATGTGGGACTGAAACTAAGATTAAGAGTCATAAACTCTACCGACTGAACCAGCCAGGCGTCCCTTTACTATTTTGTTTTGTTTTGTTTTTAAAGAATGCCACAGATACTTTATAAATTCCATTACATTTCTGTCCTGGAGTTGGAACAAGTGAAATAATCTTTTGGGATTCTGTTGAAAATAATCAAAATGTACAGAAAAATAGCAAATATGAAAACATAAAGCCTTTTTTTCCTTTCCTTTTTTTTTTTTAAGATTTTATTTATTTATTTGATAGGGAGAGACACAGTGAGATAGGAAACACAAGTAGGGGCAGTGGGAGAGGGAGAAGCAGGCTTCCCGCCCAGCGGGGAGCCTGATGCGGGCTTGATCCCAGGACCAGCCAAAGGCAGACGCTTAACAGCTGAGCCACCCTGGAGCCCCAATATAAAACCTTCTTGACAAAAAATAAATTTGTTTCTACCCGCAAATATTTTGGAAATAGACTTAAAATTCTAGTGGATATTGGCTGTGGCTGTAGAAGTGCTTTAACTTAAATTATCTGTAATTAGTACACAGTAACTATATTTCACAAAATGATTACATTTACTAAATTCCATGGTAGCAGTAGTAGAAAAAAATTATATAGTATGCATACATGAATCGTGGATCCATGCACAAAAAATACTACCTTATTCAAATGACTGTTAATCCTCGGAAAAACACGTCAGCCAGTAGTACGTACCCACTCTTGATTAGGTCATAGGTTGGAGATACAAAGTCAGGCGTGGGAGAGGCACGGCAGGTATCCAGAAATACCACCAAATTTGGATCGGAGGTGCGCAGACTGACTTGCACAAAAAGAGTTTGATTCAAATCCACATAATACGGTGACTCCAGTATGGGATTTTCAAATGAATTGGATTCAAAAAGAGCCATGCTTGTGTTGTATTTGCCCAGTGCGCTTTCATTTTGTATTACGTCGTCTTCCGTTATGTACATCATCTCCACAGTAGAATTAGACTCCATTTCACACTTCAAAATAATCTGGAGATGTTTCTGACGGGTGATCACTCCAGACGTAGGGGACGGAATAAGAGTGATTATATTGGTGTAAGTAACTGAATGATCTTCTACCTGCAGAATGAGACGGAATTCAAATGCTGTAGGTCAGGTCCAGTCATTGTTTAGAGCCCAGATATGAATAACATCTGCTGATAGAGACACAATTTTCTTAAATCACAAGGTAGCAGCTTTCATATCAGGATACTGTAAGGCTCCAATGTGCTTTATTTAAGAAACATTCTGGGCGGGAAGAAAAGGTGTGAGATGAGAGATCGAGCTTGGCTTAGAAAGACTTGAAGACAGAATTAGACAGAACTTTTTTCATTTATCCCATTTCAGTCGGGAAGCAAGGAGCTGGACGAGAGAAACACAGACAGGCCACACTGAAGGCTCCCTTTCGGGGGACGTGAAACAGTCAAGGTCGGCTAAAGCGTAGAATTAAAAACAATTCTGAACACAAACTTCCAGCCCTAGAGAGACTTGAGACCCTGTAACGTAAGGGCTTCTTCCATAAGTAGTATTAAATTAGTGTGGCTCCCTGGGCAGTTTCCCACGTGTATGCAGACAGAAGTCTTGCAATACGTTTTCTCCGGGATGCCCTCCCTCAGGATGCACAGATAATGGCCCAGGTGTTCATTCGGAGCAGAAAATAATGATTTACTTCTATCCTTATTGATTCTCCGGAGTAGTTGCCATTCTTTTCAACAAGGTTGTTGTCTAATGACGTGCGTGCGAAGTTTACGGTATACAGCCTAAAGGGACCTAGAGATTGCAAATGTTTGAGATCTTAAAGTTCTAGAAGATGGAAGACAAATACCAAACTTACGTCCTATGTCTTTAAAACAAGGCTCATGTTTTTACCTTCTCCCTTTACAAGGGAAGGATGAAGATCATAACAATACAGAGAGGTTTTTGCTAAATGTGAGATCTAATCATTTTCTCTACACCTATCACTGGTAGGAGGCAACACCTGCAGTGTCTAGGTGTTCAGACATTCTTCGGTGAGTTTTCAGAGTTCTTTACCTTTCGGGAAAGAGAACCACCGCTAGTTACCCTGAAAATAAATATGGCGATTTGGCACTTGTGTTGAAAGGAGTGAATGCGCGCAAATGTTCACACAGGCTCACCACGTGTTGAGCTGTAAAGATTTGGGACTCGTTCTTTAGGGCCACCAGCAAGCCCCGCACTGCCAAAATTACCCAACACACCATCGACATTTGACAAAACCCAGCCCAGTGACTCACTTTACCTTTTTGACCGTGCCACATCCATCAAGAGGGATAGAAAATTCCACCACGTTTGAGATTTTTGGCCTGCAAGTTGGGTCATTCAGTTGTAAGTTATTCTCACTGTATTTAAATGATTCCAGGTAGGATTTACTTATGATGACTCTCATCTTGTCAGAGGAGCAAGTTAAAGATGCTGTTCAGGAGAAAATAAGGGGGAGGATGATTATGTTTATGGCAGCTAGGAACTCTGGATCTTGAAAAGCTATATGTACAGAAGGCAATATAAAAACTCAAAACCCTTTTTGCTTTAAACCATAATCAGAAGCCTGAGACAGCACAGTGGTTCGTCCACCTTCTACGATGCTCACTGTGACCTTATCTGCAATTTGAATCTGTAAATCTATTATTTTTAGCTGTGCCTTTAGAGAAGACATTGCAGAAAATGGTCCATATTTTCTACAGAAATCTATTTTTAAGTTAATAAAAGCATGAATTTCCTCTCGTGCTAAGCAATGCATTTCTCAACCTTCAGATTATGAAAATATATTCCTAAGGATATACGACAGGCTTGTGAATAGGGATAGCCACAGCTAGGCTAAGAATTAAGGAGTGGTTTCTGCGGGCACAATCTCCAGAAAACCTCCATATGGCTAAGGAACAAGAACACTAGTAAGAACACTTACTAGTATTGATGTTTTCTGCATAAATCGAAGTGTAGGAAGCAGAGAAGCCCCGGTAGGAATTGGCGTAATCTGTCGATAGCACCACGGTCAGTGAGTCTGAGGAGGATTCGAAGGTGGGCCTCACGTGGCCACACACTTGTCCAATCAGGCCGGAGGTGGTGGAGGGACCGTCATAGATAGCAAGGAAATCAAATCGGCAGTGTTCATCCACTTCTAAGCTAGAGAAGCAGGACCTCTGGTGAAAAAGCTTTCCAAACCAATTCAATTCTCAGCACCCCAGTCTTAACTGATTAAAGATTTTTCCTCATGATGGCATCTCAGGTTTAGGACAAACCTGGGGCTTTGCCAGTCCCTGATGCGACCTCAGAATCTTCAGCAAAACAGACAACTTAGTTCAGTGCAACAGTATCAGTGTTTTCTCTCTACACCAATGCTATGAAAAGTGTCCATCTATGAGGGGTTTGCATAATTTCTCTTGCCCAGGGTCCCCACTTGCCAGGTGCATTTCTCCGACCGCAGAAGTGGACCACAGTACTTACAAAATGTCTCTGAAGTTTAACTTTATCTTGTAACCTTTCTCCACTTGTATGTGCCACACGCAGTAAGCCAGCTCGGGATGAGGGTTTGGGTAATTGGGGCTGGTAAAAGATCCTTCTAAGGAGTCCAGGTGACCACCGCAGTTCGGAATAGCTAAAAGGGACGTGAGATGACCAAGAATGTAAATCAAGAGAGACTTCATTTAGTTTCCGTGCTGTGCACTGAGCTTGATAAGCAATTCCCTACCCCACCCAAATTCTGCTCCACTGCCCTTTCAAATTGGCAGCACACTGAGATTTCCATCCTTCTTTATCAATGATTTTCTGACCACCGCTGCAGGGCAGAGTGACACTGTAAGATCTGTCCTAGCTTTAGAGACCCTCCATCCCCTGGACTAAGTCACAGAAAATGACATCACACTCCCAGGACTGTCATTGGACTTGGCCCCAACTTCCTCGGTTGGCCCCAGCCCCGCTCTCCGGCCTCGTCAGCCACCTCCACGCGACCTGCTGTTCCGGCCTGGCCTTTCCTCCCGCAGCAACTCAGACTGTTGGTTCCAGCAGACAGGACTCCTCCTCCTGGGGCTGTCG
>JAQQSY010005761.1:0-11453 GCA_028646535.1 Procyon lotor | reverse complement strand
CTGTCAAATCGATAAATAAAATCTTTTTTTTTTTTTTTAAAGATTTTATTTATTTTACAGAAACACAGCAAGAGAGGGAGCAAAGCAGAGGGAATGGTAGCGGGAGAAGCAGGCTTCTTGCAGAGCAAGGAGCCCGATGCGGGGCTTGATCCCAGGACTCTGGGATCATGACCTGAGCCGAAGGCAGCCACTTAACGACTGAGCCACCCAGGCACCCCAATAAAATCTTTTTTTTTTAAAGTGGAATTTGCTCACAACTCTTCAGGAGTGAAAAATCGAGTGAAGGTAGTGTGGTGGGCAGCCTCTAAGATAGTCCCCAGCAAATCCACCTCTGGGTATTCACACGCCTGAGTGAGATCCCCTCCTTCGAGCTCGAGGTAGACACACCTCCTTGCTTCTAACAATAGAATATGGCAAAAGTGATGGGATATCACTTCCAAGATGAGGTTGCAAGGAGACTGTGACTCTGTCTTGAGCACCTTCTTTGGCTCTTTCCTTTGTTCTGAGGGAAGCCAGCTGCTAGGTCATCAGCTATCCTAGAGACAGATCCTTCTACAAGAAATGGGTATCTCCAGCCAACAACCCTCGGAGAACTAACTGCTGCCGATGGCCACAAGAGCAAGTTTGGGAGTGCGTGCTATACTAGGAAAGCTGCTATATGACTACAGTCCTGACTCACACCTTGTTTGCACCCTTGTGAGTCCCAGAACGTGAGACACCCTGCTAAGCCGTGCCTGAATTCCTGACTCACAAAAAATGTGAGATGACAATTGTGTGCTGTTTTATGTCATTACATTTTCAGGCAGTTTGTTATATGGCAATAGATTTGAATACGGTTAGGCTCATTTAAAATACATTTGTTCTAGTTAGGGCATCAAGAGATGCGGAAGAAACCTCCAAATACCAATGGCTAATGCAATAAAATGTCCATTCTTTTAATAGTCCGATGAGGGCATTCCTTTGATGGAGATTCACCTGGAAAGGGTAGTCAGCCTCTTTTTCTTTCCAACTTGGCCGTCTTTAACTCATGGCTGCTCAGTTTGCCCTGGAAGCCATTTCCTTTCCAGCCAATTAGAAGGTGAACGTTGCGGAGAGGATCCTGGGGAATGAGGTGTTTGGGTGGGGCGACAGATGGAGAGATGGTATGTATCATTTCTGCCCATGTTCCGCTGACCAGACCTCAGTCAAATGAGCCTACTTAGCTGAGAGTCAGACTGGGAGACATAGCGTGTATGCCCAGGATTAAGGAGAAGCAGATTCAGGGATCAGCGGGCAGGTTTTGCCGTAATACAGTATTCTTTTGGGTAGTAAGCTCCTTTGTAAAAACTGGCCTTTTCATGCCTTGCCAAACCCCAGGACCATGCAGACAAGGATCTTTTCATAGATAACAGTGAGGGGGATGATAGAATGGGAGACTGACTATTGGCTTAGCTCCCCAGCTCAAGGTAAGAATTCACCAAAATAGAATAGAACCGAAATGTTCTAGTCCTATAATCTAGTCCATAATTCACCCACATTTGACCAAGTCAAAATTGTTTAAAGAAAATCGGGGGTTGGGGCGCCTGGGTGGCTCGGTGGGTTGAGCCTCTGCCTTCAGTTCAGGTCGTGATCTCGGGGTCCTGGGATCGAGCCCCGTGTCAGGCTCTCTGCTCAGCGGGGAGCCTACTTCCTCCTCTCTCTGCCTGTCTCTCTGCCTGCTTGTGATCTTTCTCTCTCTCTCTCTCTCTGTCAAATAAATAAATAAATGATCTTAAAAAAAAAAAAAAAAGAAAATCAGGAGTACATTCTGAAAATGACTATGGAAGAACTGGGAAAAGATGCCTGTGCAGGTTCCAGGGGGGACTTCTGAACTACAAAGGTGGGTTCCAAGATGGAAATCCGTAAGCTGAGAAATCCCTCAGCTAGGATTCCAACAGTGTGTCAAATCTATTATCGCTTTTAATTAATATTAATCTGAGGCCAACTCTGATTTTCTGAGCGCTGCCCTCAATGTCACCATCAGTCTTGGGGTCTATAGATACAGGAAAGAAAAGGAAGATGGGTTTGCTTGATTCTGTTGTTTTAAATTGAGGAGCTATTGCTTATATATACATTTTCTAAACGCCACTCCTCCTTTCATCTCCTTGGGCCCTTCCACCCACCTCTCTTCGCCTTAAACTGTGAGCTTATTGCCAACAAATGAGTCAGTGGAGATGGAAAGGCTAATTTCCCTTAGTAAGTATCTGTCAACATTACTTTAAAAAATCTTTGGCACCCTGAACTAGTCACACAACCTAGGGAGGAAGGAAGGGAGGGGGGGTGAATAAGAAAGGGAGTGAGAAAGAAAGAAAAGAAAGAATGAATGGATGAAAGAAAGAAAGGAAAGGAAAAAGAAAAGGATGCGTATCCAAAGGTAGGTCTCTGAGTAGCTGGTGGAGGTCATGCCTCAGGATTCCCCATTTGCAGGTGCCCCTTCCTACGCTGAGTATTCTCCTCCAAAGAGAAGGAAAAGAAGCAGCAGGTCTAGCAGGTGTCTGAGGCCAGCAGCCCTTGTCTGGGGTCCCCTATATATTCATATATAATAGCTTTATTGAGATAAAATACACATAAAACATACCCATTTAAACTGTACAATTCAGCATTTTAAATATATTCACAGAATTGTGCAAACGTCACCATAATCTACTTTTAGTGCACTTTCATTACTCCCCAAAAAACCCGGGCCCATTCACAGTTTCTCCCCATTCCTGCTCCCATCCCCTGAAACCCAGGCAACCACTAATCTACTTTTTGTCTCCATACATTTGCCAGTTCTGGAGATTTCATATAAATGGAATCACAGAATATGTGCTTCCTGTCATTGGCTTCTTTCATTTAGTATAATGTTTACAAGGTTCACCCCCAGTGTAGTATGTACCAGAACTTTCTTTGTACTGTTGAATAATAATAGTCCATGGTATGAATACACCACATTTTACATGTCTCATCAGCAATTGACGGGCATGTGTGTTGTTGTACATTCACTTCTGTACCTATTTTGTATACACCCTGCTGGTGGTCTCAGTTGTGGGCAGGGTGGACAGACTATGAGTACTACGCTTATATCCACTGGGCCTTCCCAACTTGCCCTTGACAGTTGTCAGGGAGCATTGGGCCCCTATCTTGGATCCTTGGAAAAGGATGTGAAGCTGAAGCTGCCCTGTGCCCCACTTCTGGTCTTGCTTCCAGACACCCTGACTGAGGCTTCCAGGTGTCTTCCCTCAACCCAGGACCAGCCCAATGTCGGTAGGAGTATGAAGGAGAAGAAGAGGTGCAGGGACCTGGCCAGGCCTAACCAGATGCCAGGGTATTGGTTGGAGGAGCCACGCACACTCTGATCAAAGAGCTAGAGTTCTCTGTGGGCTTGCTCTATCTAGCAGGAGGCCCTGCCTGAGCATGAAATTAAAGGACGTTATAAATGTTGCCCATAAGCCATATGAAATTTCTCTAAACTATGTATTTTTTTTTAAGTTTAGTCAATTATGCTAGAGGAAAGACTGGATCATCCTACTTTTTCAGTGGAAAATTATTTTACACAACTGTCATATGAGGCGAGGATAAAAGAGTATCAGAGAGGAGTGACATCAGTGAGAATGGTAGTGTAAGGGTCTCCAATAGTCTTCCTTCCATGGAAGCAAAGAAAAAGCTGGCAAAAACTGTCCAAATCAACTTTTTCAGAAACCTGGAAATTAACCAAAGGCTTGCAACTTCCAGGGAGTACTTACTTCAGGAAAATGATGAATCTCAGTAAGAATAGTGAAGTTTGTGGCATTTTAACTTAGCCCAATGCCCATACCTAGCTTAAAGAACAGTTGAAAAGGAACAGTTCACATTCCCAGTACTGAAGGGACAGAATGGACCTCATTTGCAAAGAATTACAATCATTATTATTATTATTATTTTTTAATCTGGTGGCTTCATAGAAGACCAGTTCAAAAGGCTTGCTTTTATTTGCCTTGATTTAGAATTGACCCAGTTCAAAAGCTACTGGGAAGGAGGGGTTATTTGTCACTGCTGCTGTGTCAGGCTATAGATAACAGTTACTGTAAATCAAAAAGTTGAGGAGGAAAGGCTGGGAAATGAGATGTCTATAAAGACTTTGAAAAGTTCACGCATATTCCTGGTAATCTAGAATTCGGTGCATGCTCAGGAATGACATGAGATGGCCGTAGGGTCTGACCTTCTGGCTCACCTTGAGATTCTGCACAAAAAGAAAGTGAACGTTTAGGCAGAGATGTAAATCCTGGGCTGAGTGTTGAAAACATGAACCAACACATACACACAGAACCCCTTTGGCAAAAAGCTGTTTTGGCTAAGTTTTGGAAGGTTTTTTGGGAAAGTTTGGAAAGGAAATACATGTTCAATCATTAGCTGACCTCTAATCTAACAGAACGGTGACTTAAAAGGCCTCAAAGAAGGAGAGTTTATAGAATAGTTCATAAAAGTCAGGAAACAAATAAAAAACAATAAATAAAATAGGCAGCAAACAACAAACCCTAGAAAGAAGAGAGAATCTGATTTCCAGATTTGCCACATTATAATATTCAAAATCCAATTTTCAACCAACTTAAAAAGCATACAAAGAAAAAAGAATGCATGGCCCAAGCACAGGAAAAAAAAATAGAATTTAATAAAAGTTGTTCCTGAGGAGGTCCAGACGTGGAATTTACTAGAAAAAGACTTTAAATGAAATAGGTTCAAAGAGCTAAAAAAAAGCCATATCTATCGAGCTAAAGGAAAGAATCAGAATGATGTCTTACCAAATAGAAAATAGCAATGAAAGTATAGAAATTATATATTTAAAAGACCAAATAGAAATTCTAGATCTGAAAAGTACAACTGAATTAAAAATTCACAGGGTACCTGCGTGGCTCAGTTGATTAAGCATCTGCCTTCAGCTCAGGTCATGATTCCGGGATCCTGGGATGGAGGCCCATGTCGGGCTCCCTGCTCAGCAGGGAGTCTGCTTCTTCCTCCCCCAGCTTGTGTGCTCACTCTCTCTCTCTCTCTCTCTCTCTCTCTCTCTCTTTCTCTCAAATAAATGAATGAAATCTTTTAAAAAAATAAAAATTTGCTAGTAGAGTTCAATAGTAGATTTCGCCAAGCAGAAGAATTACAACATGAAGACGGGTCAATTGAAATTACCCAGTCTGAGGAACAAAACAGAAAAAAAATGAAACAAAAAATAGAGTCTTAAAAGCCTGTGGGACACCATCATATGTATCATGCAAATCATAGAAGGAGAGAAAAAAGAGAAAGGAACAGAAAAAATATTTCAGAAAATAATGTCAGAAAACTAAAATTTGATGGAAAACATTACACATCCAAGAACCTTCATAAACTTCAAGTAGAATAAACTCAGAGAGATCCACACTGAGACATATAATCAAATTATCAAAAGACAAAGACTCTTCTGTGCAGTAGGACAAAAATGCCTCATTACCTATAAAGGAGCCTCCATAAGATTAACAGCCGATTTCTTATCAGAAACCAGAGAGGCCACAAAGCAGTAGGATGATGCATTCCAAGTGCCCAAAGAGGGAAATAAAAGCCAACCAAGAATTGTATATCTGGCAAAATATTTCCTTCACGAATGAAGAAAAATGAAGGTATTCCGAGATTTAAAAAAATGTAAGTTTGTTCTAGCAGATACATCCTACAAGAAATGCTAAAGAAAGTCATTCAGGCTGGAAGAAAAGGACACAAGATGGTTACTAGAAGCCATAGAAGAAATAAAGATCTCTGATAAAGGAAACTACATAAGTAAGTATAAAAGACAGTAGGAATGTATTCTTTGTAACTACTTTTTTTTCTATCTGATTTAAAGGTAACTGCACAAAGCAATATTTATCAACCTATGTTGATGGGTACATAATGTATAAAGATTTCATTTGTAACACTAACAGCACAGAGCCAGCAAGGTGGGAGATTTGAGCTATGGAGGAAAAAAGATTTAGAACACCAAAATTAAATTGATATTAATCTGAACTAAATTGTTATAAATTGAGAGGTCATTTGTAATCCCTAGGGCAACCACTAGAAAAATATTTCAGAAGTATATAGTAAAAGAAATTACAAGGGACTTAAAATGGCACAGGAGAAAATAACATAAAAGAAGGTAGTAATGGAGGAACAACAAAGATATAAGGCATATAGAAAACAAATAGCAAAATGGCACAAGTTTTCCTTCTTAACAGTAGTTACATTAAATGGAAATGAATCAAGCTCTTAATGAAAAGGCAGAAATTGGCAAAATGGATAAAAAATGATCCAACTACATGTTCTCTATAAGAGACTCATTTTTTATTCAAAAATTACAAACAGGTTGGAAGTAAAAGGATGAAAATATATATTCTGTGCAAATGGTAACTAAAAGAGAGCTGAGTAGTTGTATTAATATCAGATGAAATAGACTTTAATTGCTACTAGAGGCAAAGGATTTTCAAAATAATGAAAAGGTCAGTCCATCAAGAAGGTATAACAATTATAAACATGCATACGCTAGTAACAGAGTTCAAAAATACTGAAATAGAAACTAACAGAATTGAAGGAAGGAATAGACAATTGAACAGTTGTGGGAGACGTCAATGTTCCACTCTCAGTTACTGCTAGAAAACTAGACAGAGGACATATCATAATCAAATTATCAAAATTCTTTCAGCAAAGAAATAGAAGAACTGTTAGTCAAAGGAAATTATTAAGAAATTGGAAAGACAACCTACAGAATGAGAGAAAATATCTACAAATCTTGTATCTGAGAAGGGTCTAGTATCCATAATATATCAAGAAGTCTTACAACTCAGCACGCCTGAGTGGCTCAGTGGGTTAAGACTCTGCCTTCTGCTCAGGTCTGATTTCAGGGTCCTGTTCAGCGGGGAGCCTTCTTCCCCCTCTCTCTCTGCCTGCCTCTCTGCCTGTTTGTGATCTCTCTGTCAAATAAATAAAATCTTAAAAAAAGAAGTCTTCCAACTCAACGACAAAAAGACAAATGCCCCAACTTAAAAAATGGGCAAAGGATTTGAATAGAGATTTCTCCAGAGAAGATACACAAACTACTGAAAGGCATATATAAGGTTGCCCAATAGTATTAGTCATTAGGAAAATGAAAGTCAAAACGATAGTGAGGTAACACTTCACACCCACTAGGACTTTTATTATAGAAGGAAAAAAAAACCCGTTAAGTGTTGCTGAGGATGTGAGATATTAGAACTCTCTTACATTCTGGTAGGAACATAAAATGATGCCGTTGCTTTGGAAAACAGTTTGGCGGTTCTTTAAAAAGTTAAACATAGAATTTCCATATGACCCAGCCATTCCGCTTCTAGGTATATGCCCCAAATAAATGAAAATGGGTACTCAAATCCATATACATACATACATAGCAGTAGTATTTACAATAATCAAAAGGCAGAAAAAACCCATGTGCCTATCAACATATAAAGGGGCAAACAAATTGCGGAACATCCAGACAACGGAATATTTTTTTAAAGATTTTATTTATTTATAAATAAATAAATAGATGCGACACTGCACCTACCTTGGGTGCTGGTAGACACCTAGTTCTTCAGGAAACAAATTTTAAAAATACATATGTATTTTATTGTAGAGAGAAAGAGCACAAGTGAGGGCGCACAAGTGGGGGGGAGGGTCAGAGGGAGAGAGAGAAGCAGACCCTCTGCTAAGCAGGGAGCCCGATGTGGGGCTCGAGATCGTAACCTGAGACAAAGGCAAACCCTTGACTAACAGAGCCACCCAGGCTCCCGCAGACAATAGACTATTATTCAGCCATAAAAAGGAGTGAAGGACCAATATACGCCACGATGTGGATGAACCTCATAAACATTATGTAAAGTGACAGAAGGTCATTTCTGTAAAGTGACACAGGTCACATACCACATGATTCCACTTATGGGAAATATCCAGAAGAGGTAAGTATATCCAGAGAGAAAGTAGGTTGGAGGTTACCAGGGGCTGAGGGAAGAGGAAATGGGAATAACTGCTTAATGGCTATGAGGTTTCTTTTCCGGGTGGTAAAAATCTTGTGGAACTAGAGGTGGTGGTTACCTAACACTGAGAATGTACTAAATCTCATTGAATCATTTTAAAATGATTAATTTTTATCTTATGTGATTCTCATTTCAATAAAGTTTTTTAAAAGGAATACTGTTACAGGCTTCAACATGGTTCAATCTTTCTGAAGACTTTATGCTAAGCCAAATAAGCCAGATCCCAAAGGCCCTGTATTGTATGATATCATTTATATGAAATGACCAGGAGAGGTCGATCCATAGAGACAGAAAACATTAGTGTTCACAAGGGATAGAGAAGGTCGGGGCACTTGGGACTGACTACTCATCCCAGATAGAATTTTTGGGGGCTGATAAAAATATTTTGCAATTAGTAATGATTGTTGCATGGCCTAGGGAATATATTAAAAACCCCTGAATTGTACGTTTTAAAATAGCGTTATGTGAATTTTATCTCAAAAAGAAAGAAAGTATTCAGAGGATGTAGGAAAAAGTGTTGTAGGGGTATGTCTGGCAGTTAATTAAGGTTATGATCAAAATTATTATGTCACTTTTTCTGAATTTTGTGGTGCTTTTCTGCTTTTTACTACTTGTAATTCGTTGTGATTTCTTCTCTTACTCTAAATGACTAATCACTTTTGTACTCCTTTTGTATTTTTTTTTTCCTGGTAGAGTTCTCTCTCTCTCCTCGGAGATACCCTTCTAGTCCCACTTCTTACACGGCCACTGCCTTCCTTTGGGTTCCTAACCGCCCCATAGAGTCAGGCAATTGTTTCACCGTTCCACAGTTTCGCAAGCCTCTACCTCCCACCAGCCTCCAAACTGCCGCCAGAGAAAATCTCGGAAAATCTCACGGAAACGCATGTAGTAAGTCCTCCCTCAGCACCTTTGGCTTTCCATAGTTTGGGTCCGTGGTGGTCAAGCTGGTTGGAAGCCCATAATCCCCCTCTGACCAATCAGAAGGCGCGTAGGAGCCCGGCCTTCCCTCGCTGCGCTTCCGCATTTCTCTCGCGTACCCTCAAGGTAAGCATTTCCGCGACTCACCCACTCACCGCAAGAGGAGAGGGAAGGTGAGTACTGTGTAGGATACTTTGAGAGCTGGAAGAGAGGCAATTACAGAACTTTGTTACAGTATGTTGTTATGATTGTTCTATTTTATTATGGTTGCTAATCTCTTACTGTGCTTAGTTTATGTGCTAAACTTTATAACAGGTTGTATGCATAGGGAAAAAAAAACGTAGTATATATAGGGTTCGGTATTCTCTGGAATTTAAGGTGCCTCTGGGGGTCATGGGATGTGTCCCCTGTGGATGAAGAGGGACTAGTGTCTTTTCTCCCTTCTCATTTCTGCTGTGAAACCTTCCAAGGCTCTGTCTGTAGAATAAGGGGCAAATTTCTTAACAGAGCCCAACCTGTCTTTCCACATCGATCTTTTAGTCTTTCCCTCACTCAATTGTATCTCTGCATCAGAAGTCATATCCAACTCTCCTCTCTTCTCCAGAAGCTTAGGGTTTTTTTTTTTTTTTTTTTTTTATCTCCATCTCCTGTTACCCTTTTTCCCTTACCTATGATGACCTTCCTCCAAGCGCTCCTCTAGTGGAGTTCTTTTCTCTGTGCTCAGCTCAAGTGTTGCCTCTGAGGGTTTCCCAGCTCCGTCTGGAGCCCTTAGAGTCCCGTATTGTTGTTATTGGTTCAAAAATGTGTGCATTCTGTACGTTTACATATATCTTTACAAATCAACTAAAATAACTTGAACTGTTTTCCTGTGCATATCAGTATATATAAAAACTATATGTGCGTGTTTTCTCATATACACATATGTTTAACACATACATATGTATTTTTAAAATTTGTTTCCTGAAGAACTAGGTGTCTACAAACATCCAAGGTAGGTACGGTGTCGCATCTATTTAAAAAATGTTTTTCTCTGTAGTTGCTATATTTTCTGTACATACTATGCATTTAGCTACATGCAGGCGTTGATACAATCGAGTAAATGCTTTCTGAATTTAATTGAATTGGAAGTATATATGTGTGTGTATAAACATTCTTTCTCTTAAGGACTTTAGGCACTGAATAAAGAAATACGCACATGAGAACAATTAAGAATATTAATATTATAAATAAATGTCAAGCAGCATACTGCAAAACAATTAAATGAGCACTGATGGCGCACAGAGCGCAATGGGATTGTATAATCATCATCACAAATGGGTTAAAGCTGATCAAAGGCAAGCTTATTGGAGTTGAGAGGTAGTAAATGGATACAGGTGAAGGGTGTTGGTTTAGGGTAAGGAGGCAAAGTGTTCTCTTTGGGAAGGAAAGAACTTGAAGGCCCTTAGGATGTGGGGAGAGAATTGCAACATTTTCATGTGGAGACAAGGGAATTCTTTGATCCCAGTGGGAGGCCCTCAAGTAATTTAGTGTTTTCTTTGGATGTGCCATCTTCTTGTATTGAGATGAAAAGACATATATGATAGTCTGAGAATTTTCCTACTCCAGTAAAAGTTTCCTCCAAATCCCCAAATCCCATTTTGTGAGGAAGAGGGGAATGGGGACCCAGTTAGGTACATGGAGTCAATTCATGGAACCCAAATTAAACCACACTTTGCTTTCCCTCTTGCTTGTTCTTCCTCATTGCTCAGCATTCTGAGGGCTTCCCAGGAGAGGTGGCAGACCACGCTCTGCCAGGGACTCATTGGTTGATTAGTAGAAGGTAGAAGACACTTTTCTTACGTTATTTTACTAAACTAGACTAGAATTCCCAGACCATGAAAAACCAAACCAAACCACAAGTTGCACTGTATTTTGTGTGTGAGAGGAAGAGGGGGAAATCATCTCTCTTTTAGTATGCTGATGGAAAAGAGATTTATAAGCTCCTTGGGGAAGCATGTGGTTTGTTTAGTATGCAAATTTTAATCTAGTGTTTTCTAGTTTTCTTCCTTTGTTTCTCTTACCCACACACAGTTTGGAAAGGTCTGCTTTGATGCCTTTTCCCTTATTTCTTGCCTCTCCTGTCCCCAAACCTGCTGGTGCCTGATGTCCTAAGCATCAGAGACCCTTTGGGAGGATTTGCCTCTGCCTGAGAGTGTGAACATTGACATGCCCAGAGGACTAGATGCTCACAAACCTGGAAGAAGGAATCTCTAATGGGAGAACTTAAATCATGAGATGAGCCATGGGAGGTATTTGGGGGATTTAACAGAAAATCGCAAACCTCAGCAAAACCAGTGACTCCTACTTTGTTCCTTCCTTCCTTCAGCAAACCGCTGAATGTGTACTAAGTGTTTGGCACTGGGCTATTTGAATGACATTACCTAAAGGATATTTTTGAGGAGCTAGACCATCAGCGAATCCTATAAATAAATGTAAAGTTGCCACTGTGTGTTAAAAAAGAGAATTTAGGGC
>JAQQSY010005760.1:0-11453 GCA_028646535.1 Procyon lotor | reverse complement strand
TTATTATATTTTATAATTTTTTGTAAATTCTTTCAATTTTCCATGAATACAATGCCATCTCAGAATTTATAGTTTTGTTTCTTTCTTTTTAATCACTAGTCTTTTACTTCTTTCTCCTATCTTACTGAACTAATACATGTAGTATGAAAATGAATATACGTGACGTGAATTAAGCAGGAAAGACCAAGAGAGAAATTTCTGGGATAGTGTATTTTGTCTTATACATTCATGAAAACTAATTGCATATGTTTAATGTATGAGTGTTTACTTTATGTAAAGTGCACCTTAAAGCAGACTTCTTAAACTCATCAATATGAGAAAAAATAAGTGAACAGAACTAAGAAATTTAATTTTGAGGACTTAATTCCATTTTATTTTATTTTTTTAATTTGCTACTATTTGTATTCTAAATTATATATCTATTTTTTTCAATAGTAATTGAATACTTAGTGCTATGATAAATTGGATCTTTGGCCCCAGCTTTTTACTTCTCTATATTCGTGACCTCGGCCTTATAGTATTCTTACACTCTGATTCTACACTTGTCGATGTGCATTTCTTTGGAAAATAGAAGATGGAAGATACATAGAATTAATATAGAAGTTAGATAGATGGTTAAATAGAAGAAAGGAGATGTGTGCCAGTCCATGTCTAGTCCTCAACAGGATCTGTGTGTTCAAGTTTGTTCTAGTTGTTTTTTGTATTCTCTTTAGAACTTATGTATACTAGCAGATTGGAAGATGAGGAACATGTGGAGCAGATCTGAGCATCCTAATCCATCTATATCAAGACCAGCTAGACTAACTGAAAGCCATTTGACCTTACACATGTTAACTTGTGGTTCAAGGTCTGGTGAACCACCTCACTGAATCTCCCAGCTGAATCTCAAATATCAAAATAATAAATAAGTATTATAATTTAATAAATATGTATAAAATAAATAAAAAATAAATTATTTTTGAGTTGATATGAATAATATTGAGTCACTGATTAACACTGCTATTTTTTTTCTTGATCTGTAAGTAGTTTCCCTTTCCTAACATGACACTGGTTTTTAGAATGCTAATAAAAATTATATTTTAATTATAAACTTATCGATGCTTCTTAATGTCTCACATATCTAGTAACTAAAGAACAGAAAATAGTTCTAAGAAAAATTAGGAAAACAAAGTATATAAACATAAACATTAATCACTTATGACATACAACAAAACATTTTTGCACTAAAAAATAATGTTTTCTACTTATATTTTGTTTTTTATCTATGCTTTATTCTATGATACTATAAGTAGATAGTATGTTATTTGGGTTTTTATTCCACTCAGCACAATAAAATTCTTAAATCTAAAACAATTTATGATTGAAATGTGTTGCTCTAGGCATCAATGTCTAGTAGAAATGAATCTTTAGCCTAACTATTGTGGGAAAAGATTTGCCTATGACTTTGAAACTGACTTCAAGAGTATAAAAAAAAAATACCAAATGCAAGTCAATCCCTAGCCCAAGTGAAGACAAGCAATGAAAACAAAAAAAAGAAGGGATAAAAATATTTTTAAACATATATTGAGTAGAAAATTCAGGGAATTTTTGTGTGTGTGTTTCATTTAAATTCCAGTTAGTTAACATATGGTGCAATATTAGTTTTAATAGTAGAATTTTGTGATTCATCACTTAGGAACAACACCCAGTGCTTATCAAATAAGTGCCTTCCTTAATACCCATCATCCATTTAACCCATCTCCCAACCACCCTACTCCAGCAACCGCCAGTTTGCTCTCTATAGTTGTCTGTTTTATAATTTGTCTTTCTTTTTTTTTCTCCATGTTCATGTTTTTCATTTCTTAAATTCCACATATGATTCCATGTGAAATCATATGGCCTTTGCCTTTCTCTGACTGACTTATTTCACTTAGCATAATATATTCTAGCTTTTCCACATCATTATTGGAAATGGCAAGATTTTATTCTTTTTTTAGGGCTGAGTTGTATTTCATTATAATATGTATGAATAATTCTTACTTAACCATAATGTTTTCAAAAATGAATTAATACATTTTAATATTTAAACAGGGAAGATATTTTTTTTAATTTCATAGAGATTTACTAGTAAGAATGCTATGTATACATATACAAATGATTATGGCCATGTTCCAATAAAAACTATAAAACAGTCCATATACAGGCCAATTTTGACCAATAGGGTATAATTTGTGGACCATGGATTTAGAATAGGTTACATCTGATTTTCTTAATTCCTTAAAGACTGACAACTTTTATGTAACACAATTAAATTTAAGTACGGGAGAAATGAAATTATAAATATTAAATACAAGTATGAATTTGCATTTTTAGTTATTAGAAAATAAATTACTCTCTCAATCTGAGACTAATGTAAATGCTCACTCATAGTCTCATGCTTTTTGGGCAGAGCAGTGACAGGTTTTGGACCAGCACTGATCAGCAGGCACACTTTGAGAAGCTCTGATCAGAGCAAAAGGCAATGGCTCACATCTCTCCAACTGAAGCCTATTGTCTTTACAACATTGGATGAGTACTTCTCACATTCTGAGCTGTTAGTCTTTGGTTTTTCCAAGCATAAATATTTTAATGAAATACGCTCGCAAACTCAGCATGGTCAATTCTTTTTGAGGTACTGAGTCTTTCATGACACATTGAAATGCATAGTTATTATAACCGGGCTGCCTGAAAAATGAAGTTTATCTCCGCCATTCATATATTAAACATAAGCTCTTGTTTGTTTATTTGTCTGTTTTGAGGCTTAGACTATCTTTCATCTTGGATATCTCTGAACATATTTTATTTACTTTGTGTCTCTGTCTATAATTTAGCTTCTTCCACAGCACAGGGTAGAAATACACATGCAAACTAGTGAGCAGAAATGTTAAGCAATTGGACGTGGTATCTTTTTTTTTCCCCCAACTAAATAGACTAATCCTATAGGTGAATATATATTTTTTTAAAAATCTAACTATGAGGACTCAAACACTAAAATTCCACTTGGTATTCCTTCCCACTGCATTATAATTATATTTGACCTTTGTGCTTACCATCATTGAGTTGACTGATTGGCTAACTTCTATTATTTTCTTCCTTTTGACCTTCAAAAACTAGACAGCTTGATTAGGGATAGCTGGAAAGAGGCATTTTCTGCAATTATTTTCTTCTGAATCAAATCATGAGCAATATTCAATTTCTTCTCATGTTAATATCTAATTCCTTCCTTGAATTGAGTAATTATGTTATAAAATATATTATTCTCTAGGCAGAATTAATGCCGATTATTTTTATTGTGATGATGTAGGAATGAGGAAATCTGCCTTAAAAGGGAAATAAATTCATAAAATTAAACTACCTAGAAAAATAAAGATTATATTTAACTTTGACATCATTTTCTGTTCTCTAAATCTTTATTTAATTTGATTATTTGAAATAAGAGATCTATAGCATTTCATAAATTACTTAAAATTGTAATTAGACAGTAAGTGAGAGTTTTACTAAAAAACTTTCAGGTCAATAAACTGACCACAAAATGAAAATCAGTGAGTTGTGTAAGAGTTGTAAAAAAAGAAAGTATACAATTTTAAGAGACTGAAGACATAAACGCTTTAGTAAACATATAGAAAAAAAATTAGTGATTTAAATTAAGTAAAGTTAGAGAACAGTATTTTATATAATTAAATTTAAAAGAAAATTACTGATGTGAAATCATTTCATTAAAAAAACAAACAAACATTTTTGGATTTGTAAGTAACCCCATTGACCTGGAGTGGGCCAACCTTCTTAGTACCAGTGCTGTGGAATGATAGTCAATGAATTCTACTGCCCATATTTTTATCAGTAATACTATTTTCCATTAAAAATATCTAGACCTCAATTGAGAGTGATGCTTCCATGAATTGGGATGCAGAAAACACTAGATAACTTTTAAACATATAGAGGTCCCACTGAGAAAGTGGATAATGTGACTATCAAAAAGGGAAATAATTATAGTAAATTTTAAAACTTGACTTTGAGTGTAAAAAGCCATGAGAATATTAATACTCACAAAAAATTAGTATTATTATTAAATTTACAAAAAAAAAACATAGTTGGCAATCTCAGCAGTAAAGAAGACGGCCAAAATTAAAACCATGTACAGTTTTATTAATTGTAATAAACTAAGAAGTGTTGAGATATGTGGATCTTCCTTTTCTTCTGCTATCTACATGTGTGTTTATGCAACAAGGGTTGTGGTTTCCACTATCGATCATAGTGAAAACAGATGGATCCAGGGAATCTCAAGCAAGCCAAGCAGTTAATAGGTTTCACTGGGCACATATCTTTTGTTTTCAAACCAGAAATTGAGAACAAGCCTAGAAGAATTGAGTTTAATTCATCCAAGATTACTATAAAAATTAATTAGCTGTATATTTTCCAATTTTCTATAAAACCACAAAGTTCTAACATTTTCAGTTGAGCTAACAGTTGGAGTCTATAGCTGGTTGACCCAGTATTTCCCTCATCCTCTCTTTAGCGCAGTTCCAGGAGTCTCTGAAACCTATATGCATAGATAGGTTTCCATATGGAAACATATGCATAGTTTCCAAACATAGTCTGTTTGAAACAGACTTGTAGATATTAGCAAATTAGTCTGGTGGCTCCACGGTGTTTGCAGGGATTGAGTGCTTCATTGTCATCAATACTTACTATTATCCTCTTAAGTTAACATTATTGGTTAAAACATCATCCATTGGTCTTGGATGGTTCCTTAGGGTCTTGTAGCACTAACACTCAAAGATGTCTTTGCTACCACCTAAGTCAATGTGCTTTTCAAAGAATACTGCTCTAAATAGAAAAATCATAGCAATGAACTAGTGGGGAAAGTTATTCTATGAATGGTAATATTGAAAATCTCAATATTACTTCAAAAAACAAAACGAAAATACAAGTAGCAAGTAAAATTAAGTTCAGCAATAGCTCAGGCAATAAAGAAAGTCTCTGACTGACTAGAACTTTCAATAACAAGAACAGAAGAATTGCTTTATATGGTCTGTGGCAGCTCCTCAGTAACACCTGTATATTGAATATTTATAAAAACAATGCCCTGGGGCACCTGGGTGGCCCAGTAGGTAAAAGCCTCTGCCTTCGGCTCAGGTCATGATCTCAGAGTCCTGGGATCCAGCCCCATATCAGGCTCTCTGCTCAGCAGGGAGCCTTCTCCCCCCTCTCTCTCTGCCTGCCTCTCTGCCTACTTGTGATCTCTCTCCTCTCTGTCAAATAAATAAGTAAAACCTTTAAAAAAAATACTTATTCAAGTACCATATGGATAGGATTAAGAAAGTTCTAATAGGGGTGCCTGGGTGGCTCAGTCGCTAGGTGTCTGCATTTGGCTCAGGTCATGATCCCAGAGTCCTGCGATCGAGCCCCGCATCGGGCTCCTTGCTCAGCAGGAAGCCTGCTTCTCCCGCTACCATTCCCTCTGCTTGTGTTCCCTCTCTCGCTGTGTTTCTCTCTGTCAAATACATAAAATCTTTAAAAAAAAAAAAAAAGAAAGAAAGGTCTAATAATGAAAAAAGGAAAGTTCTAATAAACAATTATATAGTTAATATTCATATATTTATTGGCCTTTCAACCTATCTTGTAGTGTTCAGGGATACTATTTCAAATTATGACCAGACCTGTTTTCTTCAATTCAACATATTTTCCATTTCCTTAAAATCTATTGTGTTGGAGATAGTTTGTTTATTGTTTCTGAATAAAATGTATATCATTGCCTTATTTCAAGCCAGAAATTTATCACTTTCTTCAGTGTGGAGGGGCCAAGGACAGGCTGTCCCTAAATGTGCCACTGTAGCATATGGATTATTTAAAGAAGAAGAGCACATGATGTAATGAGCACTTGGTGTTATATGCAACTAATGAATCATTGAACACTATATCAAAAACTGATGATGTACTATGCTGGCTAATAGAATTTAAATTAAAAAAAGAAATATGGAAAACGTTAGGGGTAGAGGAAAGAATGTTTTTAAAAATAAAAGGTAAGATTACACTGCTTATAAAAAATAAAATAAAATTAGTTATGTAAGAGACTATCTAAGCAATAAGTGGACTCAGATGCTCCTCTTCCCCCTGAAAGCAAGAAATAAATCTCCTATGTGATAAGTATCCTCCCTGTAGCAAGAGGTAAAGACACATCCTTATCATCAGATAGGGTACTTAGAGCCAAGGAGGCTATATAAAAACCTTTCTTATTTTTATTACAAATATTCTTATTTTTTATTATTTTTATAATTTATTACAACACATCAAATTCTGTTTAGAATCCCTTACTAATTGGAGCTCCCCAAATTAGGTTTTCTTTGTTCTCAGTTTTTCACAGGTTTATTGTCTCTTTGTCTGAATGTATAAAAATTTCTTGTCTTGGTCATTTCTTTAAATCTCAGATTATTGGACCTCTGTGCATATGAATAATTTTTTTCCTCCTATTAATCTGCGTTCTGTAAATTTAATTATTTGTCCTGCTGAAAGAACTTGAAGGAAAAAGAAAAATTTTTGTTCATTTCTTGTAAGTTTTTTTTTAAATCTTTTTCTTTTTTTTTAAAAGATTTTATTTATTTGATATGTATAGGGAGATCACAAGTAGGCAGAGAGGCAGGCAGAGAGAAGGGGAAGCAAGCTCCCCCTGAGCGGAGAGCCTAATGCAGGGCTCCATCCCAGGACCCTGAGATCACGACCTGAGCTGAAGGCAAAGGCTTTAACCCACTGAGCCATTCAGGCACCCCATTTCTTGTAAGTTTTTACGTTAGGGAATATCACTTAAAAATCATGTTTTAATAATCTTATTAGCTAGTCAATGAATTTTTAAGAAATTGGGTGAAGTAAAAAGTAGCTCATAATTTAAATAAAATTGAATATATATTCTGATATTAAACTTTTGAAATTCTATTTTGTACTAACATTCTAAGTGTTTCTTCAGTTTGTGTAAGTGAATGTTTATGCAAATTATGTATATATCACCTAAAAGTCAATTGTATTATTCACTGAATTGTAGCAAAACACGATATTCAAATATTTTGAGTAAGTATGTTTTTGTATGATCAAGAAAATAAACAATATGATTAGAAGAAAACCATGTAATTAATCAAGACTGGGGAAATTACCTTTGAATACAAGTCACAGAAGTATTCTTCATTCACACTTCAGTAAGGATCGCTTTAATAATTCATTCAAATTTATATTCATATTTATTACCTATTATGCATATAATGCCGCTTGGGATGTGGAGAATTTTAATGTACAAAATGGTGACAAGAGAACAGCAATATAACAATGGAGAGAATATATTTATTATGCTGATTTTTTTAATAAAAAGCTTTTATGCAACGAGTGGCACCCAGGGATGAGAACTTAAATCAGAAATGAAGAAGAGAGGAAGATCATCAACAAAGATTCCCTGGATGGAAAGAGATCCATGAAACCAACACAGATTTCTCTGGCAGAAGCAAGAAAGATTGGAACACTGGACATCAAGTCAACCAAACGTAAGATTCCTGAGATTTGGTGCTAGCCATAGACTAAGTGATAATAAACCTGAAAGGAAATAAGGAAACAAATAAATATAAATAAATAAATAGCTTTGAGTGTGAGTTATCTTTAATGTTTAAGAATAAAAAATTATTTAAAGCAAGAAAGAGGCAATAAAAATGAGGTTCAGAAGTGGATTTTCCAATTGGAAAATGATCTCTAGGCAACTTAACAGTGTTTTTTAGCTTTGCATGTTTTTTATTACTGAGGCTAGCACTGTAGTGAATCACCACATATAAACAAATCATTTGTAATTAAAAATAATATGAATATATACTAATCAAATTAATATTAAAATATTTAAAGAATAATATCCAAGGTAGAAGAATTGAAGGGTCAGTTCTTTCCCATTAATCTCCCTAGAAGTAAGCAGTTAGGATACATTTTACTGTGGCCTACGAGTTTTCTCACATACCCACCTCAAAATTGTAAATTATATGCTTATACTGCAATAATGATTAATCATTGTTAAATACCTATAGATTTCCTATTGTCAGAAATGAGGAGTTATTTCTCTTATCATGTTATACCTTCATTCTCCTTATATCTTCAGTTGCCATTAAACCACCACTGGATTAAATCAATATGCTGGGCTTACGATATTTTGATTTAAGGAATATATATTTACACTTGAGCAGCGCAGTGTATTATCATTAAATTGCCTTCAGGAACAACTTTTTACTTTCTTTTTTTGTGTATAGAGTCACTGATAGTTTTACTGTATTTCCAAACTAACTCTCTCCACACCCTCTCTAGCCTCTTGGTCAAATTTCCACAAGAGGTGAGTCAACCTGTGATTTCAGTTTGTTTTCAGGAGAATACAACTTTAATATCACAATCTCTCTGAGATTGAGCTGCTGGGATAGAAGTGCCTGTCCTGCTTTCTTTCCTGGGGATTTTTTTTTTTTTTTTAATGCTTTCCATGCTCTGGTGAGTATTTTCCTTTGAAGATGCTCTATGTTCCTCTCCCTTCCTTTTATTCCTTCACTAAATTAGCTTAGCTTCCTAAGAAAGGGTGCCTGAGTCCGTCTTTCTTTCTTCCTTTCTTTCTTTCTTTCTTTCTTTCTTTCTTTCTTTCTTTCTTTCTTTCTTTCTTTCTTTCTTCTTTCTTTCTTTCCATTCTTTCATATGCTTTGTTTTAGTTTTATTTTACTTGCTTGTTTGTTGAAATATCCATGCCTAAAAAATGTTTTAATTTCTTTTCCAATTTGTTTGATCATTTCCTTGAGTACAGGATTCTAGATTAAAATTTATTTTTCTGGTACATTATGATAATCTTATTCCTTTGAAATGAAAACCTACCCTTTCCTTATGCTACTAAATCTTCCTTTCCCTACTGTTCTTTCATGTTCTATCCAGATGTCTATCAACTGATGAATGGATAAATAAAATATGGTATATCCAATAAATAGAACATCATTGCTTTCCTCTTTCTTTGTCCTTTTACTTTCTTCTTTGATTGATATCTCTTGTTAATTATTTAAGTCAGCGGTTTCAGAGAGCTGGCAAGTGGCAAGATCAGCGCATATGAATGGCTTATCCAGCACAATTTAAGGGATCATTAATGATAACTTGACAGCATTTGCTACTACTTGACCTATGAATAAGAGACAATTGCACCATAATGCCATTTATTTCACACCTGCTAAAACCACTGTAATCAAAAAGACAGCTATCAAAATGTGGTGGGGAAGATGTGAAAAACTGGAATCCTCTTACTTAGGAAAAGTCTGGAAATTTCTCAAAAGGTTAAACATAAAATTACCATATGGCCTCATAATTTTTATCCTAGATATATACCTGATAAACATATATGTACACAAAATTCATAGCAGCATTATTCATAAAAAACAAAGAATGGAAACAAACCAAATATCCATTAACCGATAAATAAATAAAATATGATATCTCTATACAATGGAATATGGTTTGTCACTAAAAAGGAATGACATACTGATACATTCAAGGATGTGAATAAACATTAAAAATATGCTAAGTGAACGGAATCACAAAAAACTGACCTACTGTATGATTTTATTTATATGAAATGTCAAAATTGGCAGATCTATAGATACAGATAGCATACTGGTGATGGCCTAACTCTGGGGTTTAGGGTAGAAGGATGGGGCTGGGACTACTAATTGGTATAGAGTTTCCCCTTTGGGGTGATGAACTATTCGAAAATAGTTTGTGGTGATGATCGTACAAATCTGTGAATATACCAAAAAAATTCATTTTACACTATACGAATGAATTATATGATATGTGACTCATACTTCAAAACATATGGGACAAAGTTTACAGCAGCATTATCCATAAAAGCCAGAAAAATGGAAACAAACTAAATGTCCATCTGTGTGTTTATGTGCATGTGTGTGATATGTATTTCTATATATTAGGATTTTGGATATGTATGTATCCATGATCTATCTATATCTATATCTATCTATCTCTCATCTATACTTCTATAACAATTGGGATATTGTTTAATATCTGAAACACATCAAAATTATTATTAATTATTAGTCATCGGAGATATATCCAGACTTACTTGGAAAGTATAATCTTCAGATTGTATTTCTTGGAAATCTTCAAAAGTAAAATGAGCTTTGTATAATCTTGCATCACTTTTTCTTAATTTATACATTATTTCACCTGGGATAAAAATCAGTAAGTTTATCGGAAATGACCTATTTGTTATATTTGTGTATAATAAGCCAAATTAATAAGCTCACTTTTATACTCAAACATGTGCCAGAACTGACCTTTCCTTCTGGGTTACCAATTTTAAAAAAAGTATATCCTTTTGTTACGGGAAATCTATGCAGTAATTGAAACAAAGTTCTCACCTTGATACTACCTAGAAATGATCTGTCACTGTATCTTCATACTGTGAACACTGTGATGAAAGTAACTCTCATGAAACATAATGCAACAATTTTTACATTTAAATAATTTATGAAAACACCAGTGGCCTTCTATTCCAAAATCTAATTCATCAGTACCACAAAACATTTACAATTTGCTGAAAGATAATGAGCGAGGGAAGCATTTGAGAAACATTTAGATTAGCATAATTAAAACAATTTTATTCAAATTCTAGTTAGAATTTAAGAACACTGATCTACTAACTTGATTTTGCTATGGTTATAATGTTTCCATTAAATATAGATCAACATAGTTCTGGTATTTCATTGTAATAATTGTGGGCTATATTCGTTCATAAATCATGCAAGCCCCTGTTTTCTCCTTCTATCTAGAAAGAAAAGAAATTAGTTTGAACCAAGTGAAAAACATCTATTTCTGTTTCTCATAACCTTAGAAACTGGGTTTGTTTCTCACAGTAGAATTAGACATTGTGAATTACTAGGGTCATAACAAATAAATTGACAATGATATACCAGTGTACAATGTAAAAGGATATTTTTTTACTTCTGAATGTTTTTAATGTGGTATGTAAGTAACTCAAGCCCACTAGAAGCTTTGTAAGTTTGAGTGAGCGATTTATATATACATAAATTTTAACTTTTAGGGTAAAATTTCGGGTAAATGTACATGAGCATGACTTTCATATAATTTCATAGTGACTATGACAATACAAATCATCTTAATCTGCTTGTGAAATTAAAAAAAAAAATGTGGGAGGAGAGATTTATGGGCTGAATTGTGCCCCCACCAGAACTAGATGTTGAAACTTTAGCCTCCAAAACCCCAGAATGTGATTGTATTTAAAGAAAAGGCCTTTAAATAAGTGATAAAGTTAAAGGCCATCTGTGTGGGCCATAACTTAATATGACTGGTGTCTTTATAAGAAGAGATATTAGGACCCAGACAGAGATACCAGGAATGCATGCCCCAAGAAAATG
>JAQQSY010005759.1:0-11454 GCA_028646535.1 Procyon lotor | reverse complement strand
TCACCGTGCCCGTGTGCCAAGTAGGAAGGAAGAGAAGGGAGAAAGGGCAGGACGTCCTTTGCCAGCCAGTACCCTCCCTTTGAGGATCTTTCCTGCAGGTCCCACCTCTGCCATGTGGCACTGATTTCTGCTTTCCCCTCCTAGGCGCCCCTGCCTGGAAGACACTTTGGGGAATGTGCCCTGTGGCGGGCATGTCACTGTCTTAAATAAACTCATTTATTTGTAGTTGAGGAACAAGTTGAGAGTAGAGATTGGGTAGTATATTTTCTGTTTCTGCTGTAACAAATACCCACAGACTTAGTGGCTTCAGATGTCATAAGTTTATTGTCTTAAGATAATCAGACCTCCAAATGGGTGTCACTGGGCGAAGATCGAAGCGTTGGCAAGGCTGTGTTCCTTCTGGAGGCTCCAGGGAAGGGCCCGCGCTTTATCTTTCCCAGCCTCTGGAGGTGCCCGTGTCCCGTGGCTTGGAGCCCCTCCTGTCTCCAAAGCTGCACCTCCCAACCTCTGGTCCCTTCAGCCCTCCTCTTTCTCTCACTCTGCCTCCTGCTTTCACTTACGATGACCTTTGTGATCGCACTGGGCCCCCACCTAGGTAATCCAGGATGATCTCCCCAATCAGTGTCCTGAACTTAACCACATCTGTAAAGCCCCCTTTGCCATGGAAAGTAACATACTGGCAGGTTCTGGGGACTAGCACGAGAACACGTTTGGGGCCGTTATTCACCCCTGCCACGGGTGGGCAAGTGGCAGCCTCTCCCACAAAGTCCTATTAGAGGGGAATTTATCCGGCACGTTTTTCACTTAATGACCTCAGGTTTATGTGTCTGAATCTTGATTCCATCCGCAGCTTGTTTTGGTATGAGGCTGAGCTGCTCACTGGAGGCACAAGTAACCATAGGAGTGAGGTACCTCTCGAGCTGCTGAACGTTCCCAGAGGTGCCCTGTGATCATAGAACAGCATTTTAAGGCATCACTTTTCCTTGGAGGTTTTGGGAAAAGAAGCAGCCTGATTTCGTATTGAAACAAGTGGAAGATACAGAGTAGGGAAAAACCATGTTTAGACTGGAGGGAAATTTGGGGCTTTTGGCTCAACCCTCAGACTCCTCAGGGCTGTGGCCTGCTTTCCTTGGCATTTAGGATTCTGAGGGAAATTCGAGAAGCAGAGCCTACCATGTGAGAGAGGGTGCTGATCTATTTTTTTCCAGATGGTTCCCCTGATGTTCCAGCACCATTTATTAAGTAGCCTGTTCTTTCTTCATTAATTTGAAATGCTAGCAGTATTACATAGGAGATTTTCAGACATATTTAGGTCTCTTAGTTTTTTGCATTGTTCTCTTGATAAATCTCTTTGCTAATATCACACTTAAAAAATTTTTTTTAAGGTTTAATTTATTTATTTGAGAGAGAGAAAACTCAAGTAGGGGGAGGGGCAGAAGGAGAGGGAGGGAGAAGCGGACTCCCCGCTGAGCAGGGATTCCTGACATGGGATTTGATCCCAGGACCTTGGGATCGTGACCCCAACCAAAGGCAGATGCTTGCTTAACTGACTGAGCCACTCTGGCACCTGTGAACAATTATTGATCTTCTTTTGAAAAACTATTCTCAGAAGTTGTTTTGTTTTTAACTAATCTCTATACCCAACATGGGGCTCGAACTCACAGCCCCAGAGATTACGAATTGCATGCTTTCCCGACAGAGCCAGGCAGGCACCCCAGTTCACCACATTTTGGATTAGCTATCAGTACTGCAAAAGAGGATTTTACCCCCAGATTTCCAATTTCCCACTTTTCTCCTATCACTTCTCCCAGACCGAACATCACCTGCCGTGTATTGGCAGACTTAGGCACGGACTTAGGCATCGTTTTTCCTTCCTTCCAGGGGAATGGGGGGGACCCTTCTTACACTCAGCTCACGTCACTCATTTGTGTGGCTACCACCCTTGCCCCGTGTATGCATTTGAGGTGCTGGCTCTGGATTCAGCAGGGGGATTTCTTGCTTCTCCTCACCTCTCCTATCTCGGGTGAAACAGCAGTGCCTTTGGGAAGTCTCCGCTGACCCAGACCGGCAGGGCCGGGTCCTGGCTGGCTCGCCTCAGCGGCAGTCGTCAGCTGGTACAGCATGCCTTGTTCCTGAGCGGCTTCCCTTGCTGGACTGTGAGCGTGGGGGTGGCCCCCTGTCCTGGCCATAGGCTTGTCCTCGGCCTCTAGTCCAGTGTCTGGCCGGGAGTAAGTGCTTGTTAACCATTCAGTGAACGGATGCGGGAGTCTGGTGTCCTCGGCTGTCTTCCTCGTCCCCTGATGAGGCCTTCTCCTCCCAGGCTTGCAGAATGATCACAAGGCCATCATGAAGCAGGTGGAAGAGGCCCTGCACCAGCTGCACGCTCGCGACAAGGAGAAGCAGGCCCGGGACATGGCCGAGGCCCACGAGGAGGCCATGAGCCGCAACCTGGGCCAGAGCGAGGGCCTCAGCCCCCCTCAGGCCTTCGCCAAAGTGAACAGCGTCAGCCCGGGCTCCCCCGCCAGTATTGCGGTAAGCCAGAGCCCCACCCAAAGCCATACCCGGAGGGTACTGTGGGTCAGGTAGGGGTGGGGGTGCGGGCTGAGGACGGAGACCGTGGACAGACACACCGCAGCTGGACTATACCCACTTACTTAGCAAACACTGACTGAGCCCTGGGGGCCCAGTCCTGGGCTGGGGCTGAGACTCTGGAGAGGAGTCGGCCCCTGCTGCCCACTAACCTGCTCAGGGAGAGACCCAAGACCCGAGGAAGAAGGTGATAAATATTCCAAGAGAGGGAAAGAGGATCTCTTCCTGGGCTTATTTCAGCCGGACGCTGAGTTGTAGACACGAGAAGGACAATAGTAGCCGTCATTTCCCGAGTCCTTGCTTTGCACCAGTTGTCCTGCCAAGTGAGTTCTAGATCTTACCTGGCATATTTTTAAAAGTTTTAAATTGCTTTATTGAGAAATAGTTCACGTACCATAAAATTTACCCATTTGGAGCATACAGTTCCGTGGCTTTCAGTGTATTCCCAGAGCTGGGCATCGATCGTTGCCAGCAGTTTGAGAACGTTTTCATTATTCTGAAAAGAAACTCTATGCTGATGAGCCATCAGCCCCCAGTCCCACCTTCCCCCAGTCCCTGGCAACCACACTCTGCTTTCTGTCTCTGAATTTGCCCGTTTTAGGTACTTCATCTAAATGGAATCATGTATGACCCTTTACGACTGGCTTTTCCCACTTAGTATCATGTGTTCAGGGCTTATTCGTGAGGGAACATGTATCTCTGTTTCTTTCCTTTTTATGGCTGAATAGTACTCCATTGTGCGGACAGATCCCGTCGATTTTACCCACGCATCAGTTCATGAGCATTTGTTTTCTGTCTTTTGTCTGTGATGAGTAATGCGACTCTGAACATCATGTTCAAGTTCTTATGTGGCTGTGTAGTTAATATTTAATCCCACAGCCACCTCCTGGGGTAGGCACTGAGCTTAACCCCGTTTTACCCATAAAAAAAGCCTCTAAGACCGGAAATAACTGGTGCCAAGAAACATAGCTCCTCAGCTATGGAACTGGGTCCCCAATCCGGCTCCTGCCAGCTGTCGCTAATGATCACAGGCTGGTAAGTTACACGCGAGCCTCCTTTTACTTGCTGTTCTGTCCACAGCATCTAGCATAGGGCTGTAGTTGGCCCACGACAGATATTTGTTGAAGGACTGAGTGAATGGGGATCTGTGTTCTTAGCATGAAAGGGTCACACGAGTCCTCAGTCAGCCTCGTGCCTGTGGCTGCTTGTCTGGGGACCTCTCAGCAAACTGGTCCAAATTCTTTTTTTTTTTTTTTAAGATTTTGTTTAATTAATTAATTTTTAAAAGATTTTATTTATTTGACAGAGACATCACAAATAGGCAGAGAGGCAGAGAGAGGGGGAAGCAGGCTCCCCGCTGAGCAGAGAGCCCAATGTGGGGCTCGATCCCAGGACCCTGAGACCATGACCCGAGCCAAAGGCAGAGGCCTCAACCCACTGAGCCACCCAGGCGCCCCTGATTTTGTTTATTTTTTAACAGAGAGAGACACAGCGAGAGAGGGTACATAAGCAGGGGGAGTGGGAGAGGGAGAAGCAGGCTCCCTGCCCAGCAGGGAGCCCGACATGGGGCTCCATCCCAGGACCCTGGGATCATGATCTGAGCCGAAGGCAGATGCCCAATGACCGAATCACTGAGGTCCCCCAAACTTGTCTAGATTCTGACCCCTGGGGGTGCGTGGGTGGTTCAGTTGTTAAGCTTCTGCCGTTGGCTCAGGTCATGATCCCAGGGTCCCGGGATCAAGCAGCACATCAGGCTCCCTGCTCAGTAGGACGTCTGCTTCTGCCTCCGCCCTCCCCTCTGCTCGTGCTCTCTCTCTCTCTCTCTCAAATAAAAATCTTAAAATTAATGAATGAATTAATTCTGACCCCCTGAACAAAATAGGCCCAGATTGGCCTGTCTCTTCTTGCTCCTTGCCCCAGAAAACAGCATTTGGCTTCCCCCTACATTCTTTATGGCCTGTACCGCCACCAGCTTTTATCAGACGTTGAGCAGATCTGGCCCCCTTTTACTAGATCTGTCCTAGAAGGAATCCCCAGGAGGAGGTGGCCCAGTTACCCACCGTCATCTCCCATGAGAGGAAGCTAAATCCCTGACCTCTTTGCTTTGCACCTGCCACTCTTCCTGGTAGAAAACAAGCTCTTGGCCTGGACGTTAAATTGGACGTGGAAAGGTAAAGAACACCAGAAGCACATTTAACCTCTACCTTGGTTTTCTGTTTTCTCTCTCTTTAGGGTCTGCAGGTAGACGATGAGATTGTGGAGTTTGGCTCTGTGAACACCCAAAACTTCCAGTCTCTGCATAACGTTGGCAGTGTGGTGCAGCACAGCGAGGGGGTGAGTTGGAGGTCACATCTGCTCAGTAACCCTGGAACGGCCTGGGGCCAGGAATCACTGCTGAGGTCTTTGCTGCCTTTAGAGAGCTGTCGCTCAGGCACAGGGCCTTTGCACCTGCTGTCCTCTCTGCCTGGAGAGCTTTTTCTCCCTTATGTCCATTTCTCATCCTGTACAAATGACACCTGGGGGAGGCCTTTGCAGCCACCCTATATAAATACTCCTGCCCTACTTCCTATCCCTGCTTTCATTCAACAGTGTTTCTTGGAGACCTTTGCGTTTTCACATACCTTGCTCTTTCGTATTGTTGCATAGCACTCCTTTGTAGGACTGGAGCTCAGTTTGTCTATCCCCTGCCTTATCAGGGGACATTTTAGTTATTTTTAATCTTACACTAGCATGAGCAGCCGTATGTTCTTGTTCACGTAGTACTTTTTGATGTAAATATGAGAAAGTAGAATTACAGGCTCTCCGAGTATTATGTACACTTATAGTAGGTAATCCAAAAAAGTTTCACTAATATGTACCCCAACCAACAGTATGTGAATGTATCATGTCATTCATAGTATTCCGTATTGCTGATCTTTTAACATTTTTGCTAAAACGGCATCTTATTTTAATTTCTATTTTCCTGATTACCAGTGAGATTATCTTTATTTTATATGTGCATTAATGTTCACACTTTCATTTCTGTGCATTATCTGTTTACATTTTTTTCCATCTTTTTTTCTGTTGGGTTGTTTTTTTTAAAAAAAGGAATTTTTTACATGTTTCAGATACGAAACCTTTGCTTGTCTTCATGCTATATATGTTTCTCCCGGTTAGCTCCTTGTCTTTTACCTTAGTTTATGGTGACTTTGATTACTTGGAAGTGTTTTGGGTTTGTTTTTTTTTAAGTTACTTAGATAACCATTTTGTTAAATTTGTTAGTATTACAAAGTCTTCCCTGCCGAAACCATACTTGAGAATTTAAGGAAATATAGGACAAGGATGAGTATGTTAGCATGTGATTCATGTGCAGTTTGACAGTTTCAGTCCTTGAAAATACAGTAAGGGTCGGGATTCAAAACTGGTTGCAGTCTTCCAGTTTCTGGAATAGTATGCCTTTATGCAGCATTTCTACCTGATGACCTCAGGTGTAACTTTAACAGAAGTTTTTGGCAAAGATGCACACTTTGCTTTTTTTTTTTTTTTTTTTTTTAGATTTTATTTATTTATTTGACAGGGAGAGACACAGCAAGAGAAGGAACGCAAGCAGGGGGAGTGGGTGAGGGAGAAGCAGGCTTCCTGCCAAGCAGGCAGTCTGATGTGGGGCTTGATCCCAGGATCCTGGGATCAGGACCTGAGCTGAAGGCATACATTTAGCCACCTGGGCACCCCAAAGATCCACATTTTGCAGGAGAAATGTGGGACTCAAAGTCCACAGAAATTACCTATGAAAGCTTTTCATTCGTAGATGAAATGTTCAGTTTATGCCGCAATTCTTGGTGTGCCCTGTGCCTGCTCCGCTGCTTGGGTGTGCTGCTCGCTGCTCATGCCCGTGTACCTCAGGGAGGGCCGGCATTGGGCTGGAGCACAGTCAGCTGGGGCCTGTGCCCCGGCCAGAGGTCAGGCCTTGATTTCTGCACTGACACCTCCGGCCAGTCTGTACTTGTGTGGAAGTTCAAAGTTCTGATTTTGACAAATTCGTCAGTTTTTTGCTTTATGGCTTTTGCATTTTGTGCCTGCTTAAAGAAGTTCTTTTCATGTTTTTATTGATTTGTTTTTAGTTTTTCTTTAATCCACCTGGAATTATACTATTATTATTTGTTTTTATTTATTTATTTATTTATTTAGAGAGGTGGTGGGGCAGGAGAGGGAGGGAGAATCTTTGGCAGGCTCCACGCCCATTGTGGAGCCCAGTGCGGGGCTGGATCGCACAACCCTGAGATCATAACTTGAGCCAAAATCAAGATTCAGCTGCTTAACCAACTGAGCCAGCCAGGTGCCCCAATCTTTTATTATTTTTTATAACAGTTTCAAGGTATAATTCACATACCGTATAGTTCCCCCATTTAAAGTGCATAGCTTGGCGCACCTGGTTGGCTCAGTCGGTGGAGTGTGTGTCTTTTGATCTCAGAGTTGTGAGTTTGAGCTCCACATTGAGTGTAGAGATTACTTTAAAAAAAATGAAATCTTAAAAAAAAATGCATAGCTCAGTGGTTTTTAGTATATTCATAGGACTGTGCATCTATGACCACAGTCGATTTTAGAACATTTTCACACCTTGAAAATCAGCTACATACCCATTAGCGGTCACCCCCCCTTGCTGCTGCCTACCAACCCCTGAAGCACTCAGCTTTTTGTCTCTCTGGATCTGCTTATTGTGGACATTTCATAAAAGTGGGATCATATAATATGTGATATTTTGTGATTAACTTCCTTTGCTTAGCATCATGTTTTCAAGGTATCAACCAATCCGTGTTGTAGCAGGTGTCAGTACTTGATCCCTTTCTATGGCTGAGGAATATCCTGTTGTATGGATATACATTACTTATCCATTTTACTTATCCATTCGTCAGTTGATGAATATTGGGTTTAGTTTCACTTTTTGGCTATTGTGAATAATACCCCTGTGAACATTCATATACAACACATTGTGCAGACATTTGTTGTATGTACGACAACTTAGTCTATGACCTCATCTAGAATTAATTTTGTGAATGGTGTGAGGAAGGGTACCAAATTTTTTCCCCTCAGATGGATAGTAGTTGTCCCAGTACCGTTAGTGAATAGTTAATACTTTACCCACTCATTTGTATTGCCACCTCTGCTATATATGAAATTCTTTTTTTTATTTTTTTATTTTTATTTTTTTCTAGTTTGCTTTTTTTTTTTAAAAGATTTTATTTATTTGACAGAGAGAAACACAGCGAGAGAGGGAACACATTCCCACCAGAGGGAATGATAGCAGGAGAAGCAGGCCCCCTGCCGAGCAGAGAGCCCGATGCGGGGCTGGATCCCAGGACCCTGGGATCATGACCTGGGCCGAAGGCAGACGCTTAACGACCGAGCCACCCAGGCGCCCCTATATATGAAATTCTTATAAGTGGGATTCTTTATTCTTTATTATCCATTGGTCTGTTTGTTCTAAACCTTTCTGGGGTTGCTTGGAACAAATCCATTTGTTCTCTATCAGCTTCTTATTTTTTATTAAGTTTTTTTTATTAGAGAGAGAGAGAGAGAGAGTGCATGAGTAGGGGGAGGGGACACTGGGAGAGGGAGAAGGAGGTTCCCCGCTGAGTGTGGAGCCCAACATGAGGCTTGACCCAGGACCCTGAGATCATGACCTTAGCCAAAGGCAGATGCCTAACCAACTGAGCCACCCAGGTGCCCCATCAGCTTCTTTTTAACCTGTTGCCATAAAGGGTGTATTAGTTGTCTATTGGTGATTAAAAAAAAGTCATTGTAAACTTATCAGCTTAAATTTATTATCTCTCACAGTTTTTGAGGGTTAGACGTCCAGGAGTATTTTAGCTGAGTGGTTCTGGCTTACGGTCTATGAGATTGTAGTCAAGATGTTGGCGACAGCTGCTGTCATCTGGGGGCTTGACTGAGGTTAGAAAATCTGTTTTCAAGATGCCTCACTCACATGGCTGATGGCACATCAGTTCCTCGTCGCTCGGGCCTCCCGGCTGCTGGAGTGTCCCCCACAACATGGTGGCGCTTCCCCTGGGGTGAGCAGTCTAGGAGAGCCCAGAGAGGACGCAGCGGAGGCACCTTTGAGTCAGTCTCTGAAGACGCACATTATCACTTCCACATCATTCTGTTCATTAGAAGCGACTCACCAAGTCCAGCCCACCCTCAAAAGTAGAGGAATTAGCCATTACCTCTCGAAGGAATATCAGAGAATTTATGGGCAGTTTCTAGAACCCACCACACAGGGTTTCTGTTTTCTCTACTTGCTCAGTTACCACGTGTCCACTTTCTGTTGGCTTTTCATTTTGGTGCCTTCTCCCATCTTTGTAGTCTCCTTCATGTGATTTATTTGTCCTGAGGTGTTGCTCCTTTGTTACCCCTCAGCTGTCCTATGATCGTGTTAGGGTTCTAGATGTAGGTTTCTTCTGTTATGTTTACCCAGAGTCTGTCTTGCTTTCTCACTCCTTTTCCCCAGACTTTCCTAGTGTTACGGTTTTCTCACGTGCCTTGTGCACCTTGCTGCACACGCTTCCAAACTTTGCAGTTGCCTGGGCTCATTGTTACTGGTTTGTTTTGTAAATATGTCTCTGTCTTTCTGGAAGAGGTAATACATACACATGTTTAAGACCGAATCAAAGAACATGTGATGAAAAATCTCTCCTCCAGAGGTAGCCACTTTGCAGCTGTGTGTTCTTCTGGGGTCAGTCTGTTCATATACCAGCATAGAGAGCTATTGGCTATTTTTATTAAGGTGTAATTTATCTACATCAAAATTCATCCCGTACAATGTACAGTATTGGGAATTTTGACACATGTACATAGTCTGGTAACTGCCACTGTACTGAAGATACAGAGCAATTCCATCATCCTCCCCAAAGTGGCCTCATATCCTTTTGTGGTTAACCCCTCCCCCAGCCCCCATCCCACACAACCACCAATCTGTGCTCCATCCCTACGGTTTTACCTTTTCAAGAATGTCCTATAAATGGAACTGCACAGTACAGATGCCCTTTTAAATCTGGCTTCTTGTACTTCGCGTCGTACATCTGAGATTCTTCCACATTGTTGTGTGTGTCTGTAAATCACTCCTTTTTACAGCTCAGTAGTGCTCCACTGCGTAGATGAGTGCCAGATGGTTTGCCCATTTACCAGCGAGGGACATTTAGGTTGTTTCCAGTTTTTGGTGATTAGCGATAATAGCTACTAGTTTTTAGTCTGTCTTTTCTAGTTAAATATATTCTTAAACTCTTCATAGATCTGTGAATCCTTCTTTTTCTTTTCTTATTGAGGTGTAATTGACATATAATATTATATTAGTTATGAATGTACAATGTAATGATTCAGTATTTGTATACGTTACAAAATAAGTCTAGTTAAGGTCTGTCATCGTGGTTACAATTTTTTTCTTGTCATGAGAACTTTTAAGGTTTACTCTCTAAGCAACTTTCAAATAGGCAATACAACATTATTATCCACTATCATGCACAGCATGGCGACCATGAATCCTTTTTTTACAAAAGTAGTTATTGAACACTTTTAAGTAATAGCTCCTTTCTCAAATGAAATTCCTTGGGGAATTCCAATATATCATATGCTGGAGTTGGGAGACCTCACCCTCTCAGGGCCCTGGATCCTTCCAGAACCAGAGTCCAACTTGAGAATCAAGGGTCTGCTTTGTGACTTTAGAAAGATGATACAAAAAAACCCCACCACATTTCTGTTGTTAGATATTTAGGTAGTTTCCAATTTTATGGAAGCCTGGAAATTAATACTCTTGTAGACAAATCTCTCTTTCTTTTGGTAACTTCCCAGCGCCCAGTTTCTGCCTCAAAGGCATGTATTTTCAAAAGAAAAAAAAAAATCTTAAATTAAAAAAGTCATCTTTATTATAAACAATGCATGTTGTATTGAGCTGTAGACAGGAATGGAGGCCCGACATGCTATAACATGGATGAACCTTGAAAGGATCTGTGCTAAGTGAAAGAAGCCAGATGCAGAGGGCGGTGTGTTTGACAATTCCATTTATGTGAAGTGTTCAGAACCAGGCAGATCTGCGGAGACGGGAAGCAGGTTGGTGGTCGCCCGGGGCTGAGTGGAGGATGGAATGGGGTGTGACTGCTGATGGGTACGGGGGTCCTTTTGGGGGATGAAAACGTTCTTCGGTCAGGTAGTGATCATGGTTATACAAATGTGTGAATATACTAAAACCCCCTGAATTGTAAACTTTAAAATGGATCTGATTGTGTATGAATTATATCTCACATAAATAAAAATCATGCACTTTTAATGTAAAAAAGCATCAGGTAGGGCAAACGTTTTTGAAGAAAGAACAAAAGTCCCAAGTCCTTTCCCTGCTCTGTTTGAGCCGGACGAGGTATGGGCACCGGAGTGGGAACAACACAGATAAACGGAAGGCCCTGGCCTCGGGAACGCTTTGGTCGGGGAGACAAACATTAATCCAATGTAATTATACACTCTCAGGAGTATCATGAAGGGAAAGTTCGAGAAGACTAGGAGAGTAATGATGGGGCTTAGGATCACCTTCCTGAGGATGTGACCTGTGAGTGTTAGAAGTTGATCAAGGCCTGGGGTTGCCTGGCTGGCTCAGTCAGTGGATCATGTGACTTAATCTCGGGGTTGTGGGTTCGAGCCCCGTGTTGGGTGTGGAGATTACTTAAAAAGATAAAATCTTGGGACCAAGACAAGATGGCGGAGGTGTAGGAGGCACGGAGAGCACTGGGATCCAGAAAGAGGCTGAAAACCACTCTAAAAGCCGGCAAACACAACAGCAGAGAGAAGAGAATAAGAACAGCAATTCTAGGAGCAGAAAATCAAGCACTTTCAGAAAGGTAGGAG
>JAQQSY010005758.1:0-11456 GCA_028646535.1 Procyon lotor | reverse complement strand
CTTGTTCCCTTTGCCAGATTAGGGAAATTCTCTACAATAATTTTCTCCAATATACCTTCTGCCCCTGTCTCTCTTTCTTCTTCTTCTGGGATCCCAATTATTCTAGTATTGTTGCATTTTATGGTATCACTTATCTCTTGAATTCTCTCCTCGTGGTCCAGTAGTTGTTTGTCTCTTTTTCTCAGCTTCTTTATTCTCCATCATTTGGTTTTCTATATCGCTGATTCTCTCTTCAGCCTCATTTATCTAGCAGTAAGAGCCTTATTTTTAATTGTACCTTGTTAATAGCTTTTTATATTTCAACTTGGTTAGATTTTATTTCTTTTATTTCTCCAGAAAGGGATTTTATTTCTCCCGAGATTCTCTAATATCTTCTATGTTTTTTTCGAGCCCTGTTAGCATATTGATAACTGTCAGTTTGAACTCTATTTCTGACATATTACTAATGTGCGAATTGACTAGGTCTCTAGCTATCAGTACTGTCTCTTCTTTTTTTTGTGGTGAGTTTTTCCGCTTCGTCATTTTGTCAAGGTAAGAGTAGATAGGTGAGAGAGATTCTCTGGAGTTCTGCAGTTTTCACTGATTGATTAACTAGGTCTTGGCTGGATATTCTCACTGATCTTCTGGAGGAGAGGCCTGTTGCCGTGGTTCTCAAATGTCTTTGCCTGGGGTGGAATTGCACCGCCCTTGCCAGGGGATGGGCCAAGCTCTTTGCTCAGGTTGCTCTCGGGAGTCTTTGTTCCCTGAGTCCCTGAGGGCTTTCCATACCGCCCTGGAGGCCAGGAATGAAAATGGCGGCCTCCCAGTCTCCGGCCTAGAGGAGCTGAGTGCTGGGCGCCACGCTCCTCCACATGCCCTCAGAGGAAAGCGGTCAATCACTCCCATCTCCCTTGTCTGCGGTCGGTGCTTGGTGCTCAGGTAGCCCGTGGCGGAGCCCCTCTATCTGTGGCGCACGCAGCCCTGTCTGGAGTCCCCAAACCCAGCAGATTCCTGCTGCTGGCTCCTGCCCGCTCTTCCTGGAGGAGGAAGGAGGGGGTGTCTCCGGAGCTGCCTCCTGTGGGGTCCCAGCTTGAAGTTCAGCAGCCCTATATGAACTGTATGTCTCAGTTCATATAGTCCAAGGTAAGCCTAAGCGGACCCGGTGTTGTGCGGCTCCTTTTCTGCCGCTGGCTTCTCTTCCCCAATACCTGGGAGCTCTGCCACACTCGGGCTCCCCTGGTCCCTCAGTGACCTCATGGGTCCTGAAACCACACTGTTCCCCTGAGGGCTGAACCCCTCTTAGCCTCCGGAGCGATGTCCCTCAGCGGAGCAGACTAAAAGTTCCGGATTTTGTGCTCTGTGGCTCTGTGGCTGTTGGGAGCCTGCCCCTCCCCCCGGGGTCCCTCTTCCCGTCGCTTTGGATTCACTTTCCACACCTCCTATAATGTGAATGTTACTGTGCTTGATGGAGTCGTGTGTCCCTAGATCTGTTCTCATTTTTGTGTATTTTTTTTTTCACCTGCTCATCTTGATAATTTTCTATCACTCAGTTTTCTGAGTACCTCTGCTCCCTCACCCTATTTATTCTGTCAGGTGTTGTATTTTTAATTTCAATGATTGTGCTTTTCATCTCTGATTGATGCTTTTTTTTTTTTATCTCTGTGTTAAGGGTCTCAATGATGTTTTCTACTCTTTTCTGAGGTCCAGTGAGTATCTTGACGATTTGTTACTTTAGATTCTCTATCAGGCATATTACTTCTTTCTGCTTCACTTAGGTCCCCCTGTTGTGATTTTTGTCCTGTTTTTTCATTTGGGACATATTCCTCTTATCTCTTTTGCCTCTCTGTTTCTGTATGTTAGAAAAGTCAGCTATGTCTCTTGTTCTGAAAGTAGTGGGCTCTTTTAACAAGTTGGTTGCTGGTCCTCTTCCACAGGGGATGAGCAGCCACTGCTAAGACAGGGCTGGCTGTGGCTGCTCCCCAAAGTGCGGGCAGGCAGGGGTGCAAGTTGTGTGAGCTGGTCCTCTTCCACAGGGGAGGTGTAGCTTCCACAGGGCTGCTGTGCAAAGTGTGTATGGGTGGAGGTGGTGCAGCTTTAACAATGTGTATATGTCTTCTACTGGAGGTTGGGTGAGACAGTGTTGGCAAGGTTTGCACAGGTTGTCTTAGGGAGGGGACCCATAGCCCTGGAACTAAAGCAGTCCTGGCTGGAGGGGGTGGGGCATGGTGCAAGCAAGTTAGTGCTGATGCCCTGCTGGTTCCCACAGATGGCCATGTGATTATGCTGGGGGCGGGGGGTGGTTGGGGAGAGAAATGGCACCTGCCAGATCCTTTGTTCCTAGAGAAGTTATTTAGTGAACTCTGAGATTAGTAACTTAACTCTCCCTCCTGTAAGCCTCCGAGCACTTCTCAAGCTGCTGCTTCAAGTTGTATCTCTGTGGGCTGTTTCCTGTGCTGTTTCATTAAGGACAGGGGCTCGGCTTCCTATTGCCCTCTGGGCTTTCTCATATTGAGCCTGCTGATTTTTAAAGTTCCGGAGGATTGAAATCCCCACTGGTTTTAAGAACTCATGAAATTTGGGGCGCCTGGGTGGCTCAGTGGGTTAAAGCCTCTGCTTTTGGCTCAGGTCATGGTCTCAAAGTCCTGGGATCGAGCCCCGCATTGGGCTCCTTGATCAGCAGGGAGCCTGCCTCCCTCTCTCTGCCTGGCTCTCTGTCTACTTGTGATCTCTCTCTCTCTCTCTGTCAAATAAATAAATTAAAAGAAAAAAATTCATGAAATTTGGCTCCTCTCATATTCAGAGCCAAATGCTATGGGGTTAGTCTTCTCTTTGTAGGCTCCTGGTGTTGATCGTTGTTTCTTAAGTGTCTGCTCCTGTGGCTCCCTCTGGTAGCCAGACCTGCAGGGTTTAGTGCCCCATCACATCTCTGTTCTTCCTACTTTCTCCTATGTAGCCTTTCTCTACATTTTGTTTGGGAGTTTGTTCTGCCAGTCTTCAGGTGGTTTTTTGGGTTATTTGCACTGACATGTTATCTAGATTGGGGCAAGGTGAGTCATAGGGTCCTCCTACTCTGCATCTTCGTTGGAAGTCTCCTTCTCATTTTTAAATCCATTTAAACATAGAGTTTAGTGACACTCTTTCACTGACATGCTCTGTTACTAGAAATGGATGTTTGGCAGAACTTAAACTGTAACATCTCATAAAAAAGAATGTTGACTAATATAATAATACCAAGTTTTCGGGGATAAAAAAATATTCTGTAGTTTTATATAAAAGTTAAATAGGCATTGTTTAATACATTAACTTTGGCCTTAGCAAATGTTTTGTAAGCTGTTGAACTAAAGTAATTTTATTAACGTGGTAAGAGTTTTCCTAAGTGGTGGACCTTTCTTCCTTGACATTATTTACTCCTGAATGATGTCTAATTATTCCCATTAATAATTCTTAGCAAAGGCAGAATTAAAGCATAGTCTGATGTATGCTGATTATATAATCCTGTTGTCTAGATGCTGATTGAAGTGCTGTAACTCAGTCATTAGCTCCTCAGTGTATATTACACTGAATTTGTGTAACAAAAAATTTACCATCATAACCATTTCCATAGTGCTAAGTACATTTACATTGTTTTGCAACTAATCTCCAGAACTCTTCTTCTCAACTCTTTCCAGCCTCTGGCAACCGCCATTCTACTTTCTCTCTATGGATTTGACTCCTGTTGGTTTTGCATATAAATAGAATCCTGTGGAATTTATTTTTTTATGACTGGCTTTTTTCACTTAGCATAGTGTCTTCAAGATCTATCCATTTTGTAACATGTGCCAGAATTTCCCTTTTAAGGCTGAATAATATTCCATTGTATATAGCACATTTTATCCATTCACCCATTAATAAGACATTTGGGTTGTTTCCACTTTTTGGCTATTGTGACTAATGCTGCTATGGCCATGGGTGTACAGATATAGCTGAAATTTGCTTTAAATTCTTTTGCATGTATATCCAGAAATGAATTGGTGTATCATATGGAAATTATATTTTTACAATCATGATTGCATTTTGAATTTAGTATGATTAACCCTATTTAGTGTGATTTTAGTAACCTTAATTTAGTATGAAAACCTTTATTTTGAAGATTTTGTTTGAGAGAGAGCAAGACTGCATGCATGGGGAACAAGAGGTCAGGGGATAGGGCAGAGGCAGAGGGGGGGAGGGAGGGAGAATCTGGAGCAGACTCTGTGCTGAGCATGGAGTCCTACGTGGGGCCTAATCCCACAACCCTGAGATCATGACCTGAGCCGAAATCAAGAGTTGGGATGTTTAACCAACTGAGCCACCCAGGTCCCCCTGAAAACCTCATTTTGAGTTTAGTATGGTTAACCTTATAAATTTCCTTTATTGTCTAAGAGATTAACTCATCTTAATACTATTTCAGGTGTTCAAATTGGTTATATAACTTTGAGAACAAAACTAATTTTTTAAAAAATATTTTTATTTTATTCTATTCTTGGTTACTTTTTAAGTTTATTTTTTAGTAATCTCCATACCCCATTGTGGGATTTGAGCTCATAATCCTTGAGATCAAGAGTTGTAAGCTCTTTTGATTGAGCCAACTAGGTGCCCCAAGAATTTTTATAGGCTAGATTTTGAGTTGGGCATCTCATAAGAAGTTTTTGAGTTTCATATAGAGCTTCAGTTTGCTGTAATTGTTTCCTTTTTTTTTTTTTTTAAAGAGTTTTATTTATTTATTTGACAGACACATAGTGGGAGAGGGAACACAAGCAGGGAGAGTGGGGAGAGGAGAAGCAGGCTTCCCGCTGAGCAGGGAGCCCAGTTCGGGGCTCGATCCCAGGACCCCAGGATCATGACCTGAGCTGAGGGCAGACGCTTAATTGACTGAGCCACTCAGGTGCCCCTTTCCTTTGTTTGTAATAGAAATAGTATTGTGCTGATGGGTCTCAAAGTAGATGAACAATGTAAGTGGAGATTAAATAGTCTTTTGGAGATTAAAATGCTATTAAAAATGTTTTCTTAAGATTTAATTATTTGGGATTGTTCATAAATATATTTGGTATTCCCAATAAAATTTGCTTTTAAAATTATTTTTGCAGTTTAGCTAACAGACTAGGTACTGGTACTTTAACAGCTATGCAAAAAACTTTTGCATTGACTGTTTTCAGTATTAAATTGTAATTATTTTAGCAGTTTTGGGCAGAAATCTTTTTCTGAACACATGATTCTCTGCCTTCTTAAAGAATACCTAATACAATCGTGATGATTTTAGTTTATTAATTTAAAAATCAACATTAAATTGTCTTTATGTTAGTAAAACTATGTGATATAGTGCTGAAATATTATTGGATGTTTTGAGTTCTTGTCAGCTTTTTTTTACTAGTAGCCCTTTTTTTTTAAGATTTTATTTATTTGACAGAGATCACAAGTAGGCAGAGAGGCAGGCGGGGGGTGGAGGAAGCAGGCTCCCTGCTGAGCAGAGAGCCCAATGTGTGGGCCTGGGATCATGACCTGAGCTGAAGGCAGAGGCTTTAACCCACTGAGCCACCCAGGTGCCCCTAGTAGCCATTTTTTGTTGCTGATGGTGGGCCTGCCTGTGTAACTGTACTTCCTAGTCTAATTTGTTATTTTTAATCTAGTATGATTTTGGATCTACAGGGGCGTAGATAAAAAATATTGGCCAAGCTTGATGAGTAAAATAGAGTAAATGAGTTCATGAGTGAAAATTTGCATGTCAGGATCACGGGACTTGATATGAATTGGCTACTCAGAGAACTTATGACACACTTTGTGATTTTGAACTGAGTAGATGATTTCTTATTTCATGAACACTTATCTCTCCTATCATTTAGAATTCTGTTGAGTCCCCTTCCCCTTTTACTAGGTGTTAGGTGGTACAAGATACAGAATCATGGCATTATCATTACCAACCTATATATGACTGAGAAAGTATAAAGGTAAAAAAAAAATGAGTTGCTTCCCCACTTCCCCCTGATAGTTAACATGTCAGATAGCTTGGTTTAAGTCTAGCACGTTAGCAGCAAATTCTGTTGTTAGCTGATTCATGGAAGCAGTAAATTGGTATGGATTATATTTTTCATCCCTAGAAAGTGGAGTTGGTTTTTTTTTTTTTTTTTAATATTTTTATTTATTTATTTGACAGAGAGGAGAGAGATCACAAGTAGGTAGAGAGGCAGGCAGAGAGAGGGGGGAAGCAGATTCCCTGCTGAGCAGAGAGCCTGATGTGGGGCTCGATCTCAGGACCCCGAGATCATGACCTGAGCCAAAGACAGAAGCTTTAACCCACTGAGCCACCCAGGCGCCCCGGAAAGTGGAGTTTTATTACAATTATCTGTCATTAAGAATTTTGGTAGTTAAGCATCAAGACCTTTTCCATTCTCTTCGATAGCATTTCAGAATTTTAAAGTTTGCTCTTTTTCAAAGATAAATGAAATTGTATTCATTGTCATTATTTTATATGTAGTTCTATAAGCAAATTCATTGTCTCAAGTATTGCTGCTGGAAGGCCCAAATCTGGCAGCTAGAATACTGTGGCACAGAATAAAAAATTTGTCAACATACTAGGTTTAGCTGATTCAACTATATCATCTTACCTCTTTGTATCTACAGACTTAAAACCTGTTTGAATTTTAGTTATTGTAGATTTTGTTTTTTTAAAGATTTTATTTATCTATAGAGAGAAACACAGCGGGAGAGGGAACACAAACAGAGGGAATGGTAGTGGGAGAAGCAGGCTTCCTGCAGAGCAGGGAGCCTGATGCGGGGCTCGATCCCAGGACCCCAGGATCATGACCTGAGCCGAAGGCAGATGCTTAACGACTGAGCTACCCAGGTGCCCCTCTACCACACTTTCTGACCAAGAGCTACTTTGAGTTTGTTGTTATTAGGGTCAGATTTAATCTTTAGTTTATCAATAAAAACAATTGTAACCTCTTTTAATCTTACTAAAGATTAGAAGTTTTTTCTATCTATTCCCCAGTTTGCAGAACTATATGAATGAAAGAAATAGTGATTATTATAATGTTACCACACTGAAAAAATATGTACATAGTGGGTTATTTAGGAGGGAATCCTGTATAAGCGAAAATATTTTCTCACGTGATGAATACAAAATAAAAGAGTCCCTTACCCTTTCTTGGACCTTTCAGGAAAGAATAATCATCAAAATAATAGCCAGGTATTACCTCCCCTACCTCCTGCCCCCCATAAGATAAATCAGTTTGTCTTTTGGTTCATTAGAATTTCATACCACATACATTTTCTTGGTACCTCTTACCATGACAGACTTGACTATTTAGCCCATTAGTAGCAGCTCTGGAACAAGCATAACTACCCGGCCATATAAGGACTTCCTTCAGTGCCTGCTATACCTACTTACAGACTGTTAGTTCAGAACATGAGAGCAGCTAACAGAGCTGGTCAGGAAGAAAGCAGATGGGCTTTTGGGAGATGTGACTGCTTTTGATGTGAAGTGAGGGTCTGTGTTTGGCTGTTGACAGGGAGCATACAGCTCTCTAAAAAGTGACCACAGTGGGGCAGGTGCCTGGGTGGCTCAGTTGGTTAGATGTCCAGCTCTTGATCTCAGCTCAGGTCTTGAACTCTAGGTCATAAGTCAAGCCCCACGTTGGGCTCCACATTGGATGTGGCGTTTACTTTAAAAGAAAAAAAAAGAAAAAAAACCAACCACAGGGATGTAGGGGCATGGAAATCCAAACCAAATTCTTTCAGACTTAAAGGTTTTTAGGAATCTGGGGCGCCTGGGTGGCTCAGTGGGTTTAAAGCCTCTGCCTTCAGCTCAGGTCATGATCTCAGGGGCATGGGATTGAGCCCCGCATCGGCCTCTCTGCTCAGCGGGGAGCCGCTTCCCTCTCTGTCTCTCTGCCTGCTTACTTGTGATCTCTCTCTCTGTGTGTCAAATAAATGAATAAATAAATCTTTAAAAAAAAAGTTTTTAGGAATCTTAAATCTGTTAGGCAGATATTTAATAATGAATTACATTGTTTCACAACAGAGGTTTGAGGCCTGTAGTTTGGTACATTGCTTTGCTTTAACATGTTTTTCAGTTTGATTAGCCCATGTGTGTGCTCAAGAACATACACATGCAAACTCATATTTTACTAGTTTTCTTTTTATAATGTCTATATGTCATGCAATGGGATGTATGTTGTCAAAAGAGGAATACTGTCTTGCAAATTTATTGAGAGAGAATAATAGGAAAAATAATGCCGTCTTAAGATTTTAATGAAAGTGGTCACCTAGTGTATGGAATGATAAAGTCAAAAGGTTACCTATATAGAGGCTCAAAGAAGTCTACAGATCAATACTTTATTCACACATACAGGGTGGTATATTCCCTGTTCCACTAAGTACTGCTTTTTTATTTCAAGAAGGTAAGACACAGTCCATTGTGAAATGCTCCATAAAAATGGACTTTTATACCTTTATGTGAAAATCTAATTGATAAGTAAAATTTTAGAAAGGGTAATCTTAATTCCTTTATACTAAATTTTTTTTTAAAGATTTTATTTATTTATTTGACAGATCACAAGTAGGCAGGCAGAGGAGGAAGTACGCTCCCTGCTGAGCAGAGACCCCGATGCAGGGCTCGATCCCATGACCCTGAGATCATGACCTGAGCAGAAGGCAGAGGCTTAACCCACTGAGCCACCCAGGCACCCTATACTAATCTTGGATTAAGGAATTTATATTCAGTTTCACTTTTTTCAAAAGTTGCAAAATTATTTTTTGCCTAGGAAGAGGAGAATGTGCCCAGTGCTCCTGATCCTCCAAGTCAGCATTTACGTGGGCATGGAACAGGCTTTTGCTTTGATTCCAGGTAACTTTTCTCTTTCCTGTGTAGAATTTGGATTATGTAGATGAGTGGTTCTCAAAGTATGGTCCCTGGAAACTTGTTAGAAATGCATATGATCAGGCTGTACCCAGACCTCCTGAACCTGAAACTCTTGGTGTGGGTCCCAGCAATAAGCACTTTTTCTTTGTTTAAAGATTTTAAGAAAGAGCATGAGCGGGGGGAGGGGCCAAGGGAGAGGTAGAAGCCGACTCCCCGCGGAGCAGGGAGCTTGACCTCGGGGACTCTATCCCAGGACCCTAAGATCACAACCTGAGCCAAAGGCGGCCATTTAAGCTACTAGCCACCCAGGCATCCCAGCAATATGTGTTTTAACATGTCTTCCAGGTGATTCTGATGCATGCAGTACTTTGAGAACTAGTGCTAATAAATACTCAGAGTTGTTAAGCTCGAATGAATATACTCTTGGGAAATTATAAGTTCTATTTATCTTTATAGTTTTACAAAGGGCATTTTTTCCTGTTAATTAAAAATTGAGTTCTTGTTAATAACCATTTTACATAATACACTTGAATTTTTGGGATTTTAATGAAAATGTTTTTGTTGCTCTAATTGTGAAAATTTAGAGGCTTTATCAGTGGTTTACACAATTGTCAGTATTTTAGTATTTTAGAAGTATTTTAGAAGCAGAAAGTGGTTTCTGAAGTAACTAAAGATTCTGAAGGTAAGTCATTTAGGGTGAATTAACTAGAAAAACAATGTCATATCTTGAAGATTATTGCTATTAGAAATTTTACTTATTAGAAATATGTAATTTTTTCATTTTCCTATTTCTTGAAGCTTTGATGTTCACAAGAAGTGTCCTCTCTGTGAATTAATGTTCCCTCCCAACTATGATCAGAGCAAATTCGAAGAACATGTTGAAAGTCACTGGAAGGTGTGCCCAATGTGCAGCGAGCAGTTCCCTCCTGACTATGACCAGCAGGGCTTTGAAAGGCACGTGCAGACCCATTTTGATCAGAATGTTTTAAATTTTGACTAGTTACTTTTTATTCTGGGTTAGTAATACAGTTTAGCCACTTAAAAAAAAATCACCTCAAGTAGACCACTATGGAGATGACAAGGTATGATTTCTGTTCACCCTCTACCATACTTTTTCGAACAACCGCTACTTTTGAGTTTGTTACTAGGGTCAGAGTCTGTCTTCAGTTTATCAGTAAATAAAATTGTAACCCCTGTTAATTTTACCAGCTTAAGAAAAGTTTTTGTTTTATTTATTCTCCAGTCTGCAAAACTATATGAATAAAGGAGATGGATTATTTTAATGTTACCACACTGAAAAAATATATATATGTAGAATGTGTCATTTAGCATATTTACAAGTTTCTGTTGACCTTGTTGATTGAGCATGACTACTAAATATTATGTAATAAAAGTAATTTATCATTAGTCTTGCAAATTCTTTGAATACAGAAACTTCCATAATTTAGCCCACAAAAGGATGGATTTTTTTTTTAACCTTCTTTAGAAATGGAACTGCATGTAGAATGAGCTCACACGCTTGCAGTATAGCAAATACCTTTTTATATTTGAAACGTTTGCTTTAGGAATAGAAGGCATATTTTGCTAATTTTATGGCTAAAACATTTTAGAATGACCTGAATAATTATTTTTAAGCCATCTTGAAGTTGTATTTCTAATGGAAAAATGGAACAAGATAGGCTAGTGTAGTTGTTTCATATTAAATGATCTACTAAATAGTGGTGTTTGTGGCATAAAATCACAGAAAGTGTGTTGATACCTTTTTCACATTTTCTTGATTAAAAATGTGATGTATAAACGCAAATCAGTGTGTTATGTCTCTGTATAGTATTCTCATTAACATTAAAGAGGACACATTTTTTTGGAGATGTGTAATTTCGTTGTCCGATTTATTTGCGATAGCTTTTCATTAAGTGTGAACTTTTTTTTCCCCCCTTGTTCTGGGCCCTTTATTGACTTTGATTTTGCTTCTTTTGTAGTTACCAAAATACTTAAGCTTTGTCTTAAGCAAATTAGCTAGGATGTTAACCTATTAGTGTGCTGTGTGTGAACTGCGTACACATCATCATGCTTGTGTTTGTTTCTGAAAGCAGAATTTGTATTGCTGGAATCCTTTAATTTGGAGTGTAGGGCAAAACAAGACATGGCTGACTGCGAGGCTCCATTGAAGACTCCATGTCGGTCTTCCTTTCCTGGGAGATGCAGGTAAAATATGGTCAATGGTACCATTTTTGTGTTGCATCAGTTAATTATGGTGCATGCCAACCCTAAAACTATCCCTCCAATATTAGAGTGGTAATGGACACTAATGAAAACAAAGAGCCATGTTTATTTTGGGTCAGAGGCAGTTTATTTTAAATGTGATTTCATTTACATTTATAAGCAGCTTTTTTTTGACAGCAATTTTGATTAAGTCGCCTTCAGTTCTAAAACAAACCTCTGTTGCTTTCAAACATAATGTGCTCTGTCCCCAACAAAACATATGAAAATATAATTTAAAGCACAGTTTTCACAGACACAGTACAATACATTCACTATACACGGTATAACAAAATATTCCCATCCTTACCTGTTTAGTAATACTGTCACAATGAATAAG
>JAQQSY010005757.1:0-11457 GCA_028646535.1 Procyon lotor | reverse complement strand
GATAGATAGATAGATAGATAGATAGATAGATAGATAGATAGATAATAGATAGATAGATGATAGATAGATAAAATAAAATAAAAAAAGAATATGGATCCTTTGAACAGAATTTTACAGTAAAATAAGGAACAAAAAAAAACAAAAAATAACCTCTGCATCCTGACTAGCTGTGGGTAGGAATAGGACATCTAGCCAAGGTCTCATTCCGGGTGAAGCAAATAGGTTGATAAGGAAAAATGTTGAGACTACTTTTAAACATTTTGATAAAAATGTTTATGAGTGGTGAGAACAATGCTCATAGAAGCCTTCACTTTTCAGCAAATGAAACTATTCATATATTTTCAAAAATAATTACCTTCAGAAAATTAACAGAGTTTGTCACATCTTAGTTAAAAGCCACAATGGAACTGTCAGCTTCTGCAAATGTTTTACTTACCTACACTCTAAAAAAGTTACACAAGTTATTACATACCTAAGCCTAATATTAGATTGTATGACATTTTGGAACTCTTCTTAATCTTCACATAATATTTATTATCATTTATTGCTTTAGAAAACTGAGATAGCACATTTTGGGTGGGAAATATTCTGGATAGAAGAAAAATTTATTTTTGAAAATTACCCATTTAATAATTCTTATATACCCTTTTCTATTCTTTTCTCTTCCAAAACAGAGACTAGCAGACACAAAGCAAACAGCTCTTACAGAGTCACCCTGAACTATGCAGTACACAGTGATTCTCTAACCCTGAGCAGAACCTATTTCTCAGCCATATTTACATAAGGCTTGAACACACCTCTGCTTTTTGGTCAAATGCTTAAAAAGTCATTGAGCAGTTCCGCTTTTATTTCCTGATCAAGTGGTAAATTTTTTAAAACTAAGGTAGAACCTGGTGGGGAAAGTGTACACTGACTTACATTTCTTAGCTGTAGAATAACTTCTTCATTGGGTATTCAATTGTCTCATGATCTTCTAAAATTTAATTTTCTTGTTTTGATTGAGAGGCATTTCAGGGATGCCTGGGTGGCTCAGTTGGATAAGCTTCTGACTTTGGTTCAGGTCATGATCCCAGGGTCCCATGATAAAGCCCCACATGAGACTCCCTAATCGGTGGGGAGTCTGCTTGTCTCTCTCCCTCTGACCCTCCTCCTGCTTGTGCTCTATCTCTCTCTCAAATAAATACATAAAATCTTAAAACAAAAAAAGAGGAATTTCATTTGACCTCTCTGCAAGGTTAATTGTAGACAAAAACACATTCCTGAATGCCAGTACATGAAACAACTACAAAATACTTAGATGCATCTCTCACACCAGAAGAGGTAATTGGTAAGAAATGAGCAATTGTTTAATCATTATTTGTTCATTTATTCATTTACTGAACATGTTATCAAGTTCCCTGTCCTTAAGCATTTAGGTAAACAAGTTTTATTTGTGCTTCATAAAGTTGGATCTTCCTTACCTGGAAGCATTGATTGTCCTTTGTTTAAAACAGGTAATTCCCGACAGATTTCCCCATCCTCTTGATCTCGTGCCAACCATCGTTGAACAGGTATATAAAACTTTTTTCCAAAATTCACGTTCCACAATTGTATCTACAAAGCACCAGTATTTCTTATAAAAATGTAAGAATTCTTTATCAAAGAGTCAAAAGTTTCATCCAAGCCTGACACTTAGCTCATAGAAGATCATGTTACATCTTTTTAAATACAAGAAGTTGTTGAATGCTTGAGAAGAAAAGTGCTAATTTTTTCTTTTATTGCCGTCTTGAGTACAATGGCATTTCTTTTCTTTATTTTGAAATTTTTCTACTTCTAATTTATCTATATTGAAATGCTAAAACCACCAATTTCCTCTCAAATTGTCTAAGTGTCAATATTTTCCTATTTAGAAAGAGATTTACAATTTTCAAAAATCTATTAACTTCTCTATTCCAATCCCTTAGTAAATACATTTTTTATTTCAAAATGATTGTATAAAATGTTAGCATGAGCTTAGATTTCATGCACTAGAGATTCAAACAGATGGTTTTTTTTTCCCCCTGTAGACCCTCAGTAATGAATGAAATTTAAGCAATAATTATTTATTTGGGTACCTATTACACCATATTATATCTATTCCATTTATCCTGGAGTTAAACAAAGATGTTAATAAATTCTATTAGGATCAGATGAATACCAAAAATCATCAGAAAGTAGAAACTATGATTCCTGATTCTAAAATCTAGCCTTTCATGAGTAGGGTCCTATTATTGTTTAAAAGCTTCAGTGAGTGTTATTTTATTTGTTAAATTAATCCTATAGTCTTTAAAATGCCTTAATCAGAGATTCTCTATTTTAATGTGTTTAAGAAATGAGGTTGACCATAAGAGACTCCTAGACTCAAGAAATGAACTAAGGGTGGCCGGGGGGTGGGGGGTGGGGTAGGGATAGGGTGGCTGGGTTGTGGACAATGGGGAGGGTATGTGCTATTAAGTGCTGTGAAATGTGTAAGCCCGAAGATTCACAAACATGTACCCTGGGGCAAATAATACATTATATGTTAATAAAAATTAATTAAAAAAAAAAAGAAAAAAGAAATGAGGTTGTTATAAAGATAGATTTTTGATATATAAACTTACTAATTCTGCAAATCTTTGTAAGACCCAGAATGCATTCATAAATTCACACTCTGTGTGATTTTGGTACAATCACACTTTTAGAAAGCCTTCCTGAAAACCACACAGGTTTTCAAGGCTGCTGGCCTCGCTATTTGATATGGTTATTTTAAGTAAAGCCCAAGGCAAATTACTTGAGAAATACAAAGTAAACCACCATTCAAAACTTTTTATTTTGTAATCTTAACTAAACTTGAAAGAACCAAGATTAAAGTATTAAAAGTAATGTGATTATTTTATGGGCTGTGGAAATTTTGTATCATTATTGCTATAAATGTTTTAATTCAAAACATTTATACATTAAAACTGTTTTAATTTAAATGCCTTCAAGTTATAGGCACAAATTGGCTTACTTTAAATTTTAAATTTTAAACTTTTAAACTATATTATAAGAATTGAACAGAAAATACCCAACACATTATCTAGTAACTTAACTTGGCAAAATTAGTAAATTATATAAGTGCTTTATTGACCTAGAATAAAACTTTGAATCAAGAACATCTCTCTTCTTCACTGGTAATCAAAGACAGGTGAGGTAAAACTCAGGCAACAAGTTGCCTTGCAATGAGAGTAATTGCTATACAAAGAGAGACAACAGGAACATTCAGCTGATTTTTTATCTTTCCTCTGTAATATTATAAAATCTTTTCAGATCACTTAATCACTGTCACAACATCCCAGCTAAATATATATGTATAATGAATATAATATTGCTTATTGGTTTTCAATCAAATGAGATGGCAGGAGTATTAATGGTAATTTTCATAAATTAGCTTAACTTACTAGGAAAGAAAAAAGTAGAAGTCATTATTATATATGATCACTTAAGTATCAATTTGAATATTGTACTTCAAAATCTCTATATAGCATAAAAGAGAAAATTATTTCATATAGAAGCCATGCAGTAATTTTAAATTTGAAATCTAACTGCTACATTCATATTTTCATAAAGTGAGTTTCATTTTTCAATTTCCTTCAGGATCTTTTGTGACTTTAATGCAAAGAAGATGGAATTTTTTTTTAATTTTATTTATTTATTTGAGATAAAGATTGTGTGTGTGTGAGAGAGAGAGAGAGAGCGCGCATAAGCGGGTGGAGGGGCAGAGGGAGAAGAGATCTGCGACCGGATCTCAAGACCCTGAGATCATGACCCCAACCAAAGGCATAAGGTAACTGACTGAGCTACCCGGGCATCCCAAAGAAGAGGGCATTATTAACAACTAGATAGATAGATAGGTAGGTAGATAGATAGATATAGATATATCTGCTAATAGAATAAAAGTATTTTTAAGAGATTACTCATCTTTTACAAATTTTTCATTAACTTTCTCACATATTACAAAACTGTAGAACAAGTTTGCCAAGAATATCAAGAGTTTAGGGGCGCCTGGGTGGCTCAGTCATTAAGTGTCTGCCAGGTCTCCCAGGGTCTCGGGATCAAGCCCCGCATCGGGTTCCCTGCTCGGCAGGAAGCCTGCTTCTCCCGCTACCATTCCCTCTGCTTGTGTTCCCTCTCTCACTGTGTTTCTCTCTGTCAAATAAATAAAATCTTTAAAAAAAAAAAAAAGAATATCGAGTTTGACTAGATGTTCTTTGCATTTTGAGAACTTGCTTATATAAGTTCATTTATTTTGAAATGACAAAAGATGGAAATACACCATACATGAAAATGGATAATAAGATTTTTTATTTTCAATGTTGAAGATCGTTTGTTGGCAACTATGGTTATAAATAAAATTTTTAATTCTGAATAATTTAGAAGACGTAAGCCTTTTTTTTTCTACTACTACTAAAAGCCTTTTTTGCTACTAAAGCCTTTTTTTTTTTTTTGAGTGGCATTATTTGCTTAGCATGAATAGACCAAATTTAAGAGCTGGCATTCAAGTCTAGCAGATTACTATGTCACCAACACAAATGGCCTATTTTTACAAACCTTTTAAAACAGCTAACATTCACTTAGTCATCTTTTCATCAATAGTGCAACCATACCAAAAAGCAATGTAATTGTCAAAACACAAAGTTGTACACCTGAAATTAATGTAACACTGTGTTTCAACCATACTTAATAAAGTATGGTTGAAAATAAACAACCATACTTAATATTTAGTAAAAACTAAAATAAAAAAAGAATTAATGAGAGTTTATCCACAGTCCCAAGTACTTTTCTTTGCAAAGAGGTAAAAGGATTGTTTACATGAGGTGCTTCCGTCAATAAATTAGGAATTAAATTACTAATAAGCGCATATGATACTGTTGTTTTGAGAAATATACTGACTCAAAAGATCAAGGTTTGATTCCATCAATTTACAACAGGTGTGAAATGCCTCTTTGAGGTTTGATTCCTGAACAGAATTTGCAGAGGGTTTTGCAAAGGATGAGAGTGTTGTTGATAAATCTTTACCTCTTTACAGTGCCAGGAAGGGGAGGGTCCAGAATTAGTATGACCAATCCGAATCTTAAAGAGTGTTCCAATGTCTCCAACCATGATCTAGAAGAGAACCAAGAAAATGTCTTTTGATGTAATTTCACAAAATCCATTTTAAAAAAAAGCTCATACAAGGACATTATATATCGATAAAGGGGTTAATCCATCAAGAAATATAATAATTATAAACATGTATATACCACATGATAGAGTGCCAAAACATATGAAACAAAAATTGACAAAATTGAATAGAGAAGTAGTCTATAATAATGGTTGGAAATTTCAATACCCCACTCTGCATGATGTGTAGAATAACTAGACATAAGATCAATAAGGAAAATAAGGACTTGAACAACATTATAGCCCTTTAGATCTAACAGATATTTGTAGTACATTCCACTTAACAACAGAAGAATATAGTTCACTCAAGTACACATGGAATTCATTCTCCAGGGCAGACTGTATGTTAATATCACTAAAAGTTTTGAAAATTAAATAAGACTAGAAATCACTACAAGAATAAAACTAGAAATCACTACAAGAAGGAAAAATGGAAAATCCAAAAAAACTGTGTGTAAATTAAACAAAACACACTCAAGCAACCAGTGAGTCAAAGAAATTACAAGAGAAATTAATGTTCTTTTTTATTAAACTGTAATGACATATAACATTATATTAGATTCATGTATATGATGTGATATTTGTGTAACCTATGAAATGGTCACCACAATAAGTCTAGTTCCCATCTGTCTCCATGCTGTGATGTCCCAACCTATGAAATGGTCACCACAATAAGTCTAGTTCCCATCTGTCTCCATGCCGTGATGTCCCATCTGTCTCCATTTCCTGTGATGAGAACTTAAGATTTACTATCTTAGCAACCTTCAAATGTGTAATACAACATTACTGATTACCGCAATGCTGTAATATTACATCCCTGTTACTTATTTATATCTTCAGCCCCCATCCTATCTGGCAGCTACCAATCTGTTCTGGATCTGTTAGTTTTGTTTTGTTTCCTTGTGTGTTTTTGTTTTTGTTTTAGATTCTGCATATAAGTGAAATCATATGGTATTTGTTTTTCTCTGACTTATTTCACTTAGTATTATACCCTCAAGGTACACTTAATGTGGCCACAAGTGTCAAGATCTCATTCTTTTTTATGACTGAGTAGTATTCCACTGTGTATTTATACCACATCTTTATCCATTCATCCATCAATGGACACTTAAGATTAGTTCCATATCTTGACTACTGTAAATAATGCTGTAATGAACACAAGAGTACATATATCTTTTTGAAATAATATTTTCATTTTTATTTCAGAAGTGGAATTGCTGGATCGTATGTTATTTTTATTTTTATTTTTTTGAGAAATCTCCATAGTGTTTTCCACAGTGATTGTACCACTTTGCATTACCATCAACAGTGTACAAGGGTTCTCTTTTCTCCTCTTCTTGACAACTTATTATTCCTTATCTTTTTGATAATAGGCATTCTAACAGGTGGGAGTTGGTATCGCATGGTTTTGACTTGTATTTCCCTCATGACTAGTGATATTAATCATCTTTACATGTGCCTGTTCGACATTTATATATCTTCTTTGGGAAATGTCTATTCAGATCTACCCATTTTTAATCAGATTATTTCTTTTTTTGATATTGAATTATATGAGTTCATTACAAATTTTTAATATTAACCCCTTCTTAGATATATGACGTGGAAATATCTTCTCCTATTCAGTAGGGTTGGCTTTTTTTTTTCATTTTTTTGATGGTTTCCTTCATATAGAAGATTTTAGTTTGATGTACTACCACTTCTTTATTTTTGCTTTTCTTACTCTTGCCTTTGGAGTCAGATTCAAAAAATCACCAAGACTAATGTCAAAAAGCTTACCACCTATGTTTTCTTCAGGAGTTTTACAGTTGCAGGTACTACATTCAAGACTGTAATTGATTTTGAGCTAATTTTTGTGTATGGTGTAATATGGTGGTACAGTTTCATTCTTTTGCATGTGGCTGTCCAGTTTCCTTCCCAACACCCTTTATTTGTTGTATATTCTTGGCCTCCTTTTGTCATGAATTCACTATATATGCATGGGACTATTTATGAGCTCTCTATTCTATGCCATTGATCTATGTGTCTGTTTTATGTTGATACCATACTGTTTTCATTACTAAGGCTTGTAGTGTATATTCAAATTTGGGGTTTTGACACCTCCAAATTTGTTCTTCTTTCTCAGGATTGCTTTGTCTACTTGGGATCTTTGTGGTTTCATACAAATTATTGGATTGATCTATTTCTGTGAAAAATGCCATAAATTTTCAAAGGGATAGCATTTGATATGTACCTTGCTTCAGCTACTATGGACATTTTAACAATATTAATTCTTCTAATCCATGAGCATGGAATATCTTTCTGTTTATTTGTGTCTTCTTCAATATCTTTCATCAGTATCTTTTAGTTTTCAGTGTACAGGAATTCTACCTCCTTGGTTAAATTTATTCCTACGTATTTTATTCTTGTTGATGCAATTGTAACTGGGATTGTTTTCTTAATGCCTCTTTCTTATAGTTTACTGCTAATGTATAAAAACACAACAGATTTTTGTATATTGGTTTTTTACCCTGAAACTTTACTGAATTTTTTATTAATTCTAACAATTTTTTGGCATATTCTTGGGGTTTGCTATGTATGAAAGCATGTAATCCACAAATAGTGACAGTTTCACTTTTTCCTGTCCAATTAAAGTCATTTTTATTTCTTTTTTTTTTTGCCTAGTTGCACTGGCTAGGATTTATAATACTATGTTGAATAAAAGTGGCAAGAAAGAATGGAAATTATTGTCTTATTCCTGATCTTAGAGGAAAGATTTCTGTTTTTCACCACTGAGTAAGATTTTAGCTATGGGTTTGTCCTATATGGCCTTTATTACATTGGGGAATGTCCCCTCTATACCCACTTTTTTGAGTTTTTATGATAAATGAATGTTGAACTTTGTCAAAAAAATTTGTGTCTATTGAGATGAACATGATTTTCATCCTTCATTTAGTTAATGTTGTATATCATGTTGATTGATTTACAGGTGTTGAACCACCTTTGCATCCTGGAATAAATCCCACATGATCATGGTGCATGATCATTTTAATGTATTACTCAATTTATTTTGCTAATATTTTGTTGAGGACTTTTACATCAATATTCATCAATGATACTGGCCTGTAATGTTCTTTTTTTGTTGTTCCTTGACCTGGTTTTAGTATCAGAGTAATGTTGACCTTGAAAAATGAGTATGGAAATACCCATTTTCTTCAATTTTTTGGAATATTTTGAGAAGGACATGTGTTAATTCTCCTTTAAACGTTGCATAGAATCTACCTATAAAGTCATCTATCACTGGACTTTTGTTTGCTGGGAGTTTATTGACTACTGATTCAATCTCCTACTAATAATCTATTCAAAGTATCTATTTCTTTATGATTCAGTCTTAGAAGTTTGTGTATTTCTAGAAATTTGTCCATTTCTTATAGGTTGTCTAATCTGTTGGTGTATAATTGTTCACAATAATCCTTGGTGATCCTTTTTCTTTTCCTTTTCCTTTTTTTTTTTTTTTTTGTAAAAAAAAAGTCGTAACTTTTTTTTTACAGTTACAAAACAGCTGTAACTTTTCCTCTTTCATTTCTGATTTTATTTGAGTGCTTTCTCTTTCTCAGTACGTCTCACTCATGTTTGCCAATTTTATCTTGACAAAGAACCAGCTCTTGGTTTCACTGATATTTCTATTGTATTTTTAGTCTCTATTTCACAGATTTTGCCTCTGATCTTTATTATTTCCTGCCTTGTACTAAGTTTGGACTTTATTCTTCTTTTGCTAGTTTCTTTAGGTATAAAGTTAAAGTGTTTATTTGAGATTTTTCTTGTTTTGCTACAAACCTGTCTATTAGAACTGCTACTGCTGGAACTTAAGTTTCCTCAGGACTAATGAGGTGCTCCAGCAGCTACAGGACAATTTGGACCATGTCCTCAGAGAGGAAGAAGTTTCCTACCCATGGCCCTGACCAGCTGAGGATGGGTCTTTGCTGCAGTTTTCCCAGACATTTTTCTAAATAGGAGTACCTTGCCTGATCGTGTTTGATCTATTCAACTACACATATCCTCAATCACTTCTCATCAGAATGACTAAGAGGAGGAACACCCAAAAGAGGAAAAACCCAGAAATGGTGCCCTCCCCATCAGAACTATTGGATAGGGATATAAACAGTATGTTGGAAAGGGAATTCTGGGTAACAATTATCCAGGCAATGGCTAGGTTAGAGAAAAACATTACTGACAACACAGAATCTCTAAGGCAGAACTGAGAGCCAATATGCCTGATGTTAAAAATGTTATCAATGATATCTAATCTAATCTAGGTAGTCAAACAGCTATAATAATGGAGACAGGGGATAGAATTAGTGATCAAGAGGACAAAGTGATAGAGAAGAAAGGTCAGAGGGAGGGCTGGAACAAACTGCTTAGAAATCATAAGAACAGACTTAGGAAAATAAATGAATGATGCCATGAAACATTCCAACATCAGAATTACTGCAATTCCCAAGGGAGTGGAGAAAGACAGAAGACTAGAAGATATAGCTGAACAAACTTTGGATGAAAACTTCCCCAGTCTGGGGAATGGAACAAGTAAGTGGTCATGTCCTAGAGGCAGAAAGGACACCCCCAAGATCAATGAGTCTAGAAAAATATCTAGACACATGATTGTGAGTTTTGTGAATTATAATTTTAGACAAGATGTCTTGAGGGCAGCTAGGGGGAAGAGATTCCTTACCTACAGAATAAAACCCATCAGAATAACATCATACCTGTCCAAAGAAACCTGGCAAGCCAGAAAGGGCTGGCAAGACATATTCATGGCACTAAATGAGAAGAACATGCAGCCAAGAATACTTTATTCTGCAAGGCTGACATTCAAAATGGATGGAGAAATAAAGAGCTTTCAAGACTGGCAAGATTTAAAAGAGTATGTGATAAGTCAAGTGGAGAGAGTAAATTATCTTATGGTCTCACGTGTGGAGCATAAGAATAAACATGGAGGACATTGCGAGAAGGAAAGGAAGGGGGAAATGGGGGAAATCAGAGGGAGAGATGAAATATGAGATACTGTGGACTCTGACCAAAAAAACTGAGGGTTCTGGAGGGGAGGGGGTAGGGTGTTGAGTAAGACTGGTGGTGCGTATTGAGGAGGGCATATTGCATGGAGCACTGGGTGTGGTGCATGAACAATTAATCTTGTAGCACTGAAAAAATAAAATAAAAGTATTTGGGGGAAAAAATTTAAAAAAATAAAAGAGTAAAAAAAATAAAAATAAAAGAGTGTGTGACCACAAAGCCATGGTCACATAGTTAATACAAGAAATATTAAGGGGGGTTCTATAAAAGAAGAAAGAACTTTAAAATAGTATGTGATCATGAAGCCATATTCACATACTTTCTACAAGAAATATTAAGGGGTTCTATAAAAGAAGCAAGAACCTAAGAGTGATATAGAATAGAAATTTACAAAGACAATCTATAGAAACAAGGACTTCTCAGGCAATATCATGTCAATAAAAACTTATCTTTCAATACTCACTCTCAACATGAACAGCCTATGCTCTCATAAAATGGCACAGGGTTGCAAACTGGATAAAACGACAGGACCCATCCATATGCTGTCTAAAAGTGACACATTTGAAACCTAAAGATACATCCAGACTGAAAGTGAACAGATGGAGAACCATCTCGCATGCCAAGAGGCCTCAGAAGAAAGCTGGGGTACAATGTTCATAGCAGCAATGGCCACAATTGCCAAACTGTGGAAAGAACCAAAATGTCCTTCAACAGATGAATGGATGAAGAAGACATGGTACATAAATACAATGGAATATTATGTCTCCATCAGAAAGGACGAATATCCAACTTTTGTATCAACATGGACAGGACTGGAAGAGATTATGAGGAGTGAAATAAGTCAAGCAGAGAGAATCAATTATCTTATGATCTCACTTACATTTGGAGCATAAGGAAAAACATGGAGGGCATTGTGAGAAGAAGGGAAGGGTGAATTGGGGGAATTCAGAGGGGGAAATGAACCATGAGAGACTGTGGACTATGAGCAACAAACTGAGGGTTTTGGAGGGGAGGGGCGAGCCTGGTGGTGGGTATTGAGGAGGACACGTATCGCATGGAGCATTGGGTGTGGTGAATGAACAATTAATCTTGCAACACCGAAAAAATAAAATAAACATATTTGGGGGGGAAAGCTGAGATAGTGATTCTCGTAACAGATAAATTAGATTTTAAGCTAAAGACTATCGTCAGAGATACAAAAGGACACTACAT
>JAQQSY010005756.1:0-11457 GCA_028646535.1 Procyon lotor | reverse complement strand
TATATACTTCAGTCTAGTCCATACCATGCACACAAATATTTAGACACTATAAATTTACATAAATTATATTGTATACATATATTTATCTTGGATATAGGTATCTTTATTTTTTCTTCATTTTTTTTAAAATTTTATTTATTTATTTGACAGGGAGAGAGAGAGAGAGAGAGAGATCACAAGTAAGCATAGAGGCAGGCAGAGAGAGAGGGAGAAGCAGGCTCCTGGCTGAGCAGAGAGCTCTATGTGGGACTTGATCCCAGGACCCTGGGATCATGACCTGAGCTGAAGGCAGAGGTTTAACCCACTGAGCCACCCAGGAGCCCCTTTTGTATGTTTTCTTAAAATACTTTTATAAGTTGGGGCACCTGGGTGGCTCAGTCAGTTAAGTGTCTGCCTTAGGCTCAGATCATGAGCGCAGGGTCCTGGGATCGAGCCCCATATTAGGCTCCCTAAGCTGAGCAGGGAGCCTGCTTCTACCTCGCCTCCCCACTTGTGCTCTCTCCTACTCTCTCTGTCACTATCTGTCTGTCTCTCTCAAATAAATGAATAAGAGTCCTCTCACACAATAACCAAAAAAAATTTTTTTATAAGTTTATTGATTTGTTGATCCACTGCCAACCTTTCTTCTTCCTCTACTACCCAAATACTGTCTCATGTAAGTGATGTTGGTCCATGCTGTTTATCCATGCTGATGTAATCCCACAGATATATATCACACACATGGACACACACACACACACACACACATGCAATTATAGATATTTTTTGTCATTATTTGTTTAAAATGGGATTGTGTTTTACATGTTTCTCAACATCTTGCTTTTTTTCTGCTTTTATAACACTCTGGTAATCCTTCCAAGTAAACTTCCGGAGCTGTGTTCTTTAAATGGTTTTCCCTAGTTTACAAAGAATTTTGATAAATTCAGCCTAAGTTTCTAATTCAGCTTCAATAAGTCACTGGGTAGTTATACTAGATACTGTTTTTTCATTCTTATAATACATAAACTATTTGGTTCAGGGAGATTAAGTGACTTGTTTAGGTCAAATAAGCATTAAATGATAAGGGAAAAAAATAGTTTTTGCCCCGATCTTCCTATCCCAGACCTAGTGCTCCTTCTCTCCAAGTAAGTGCCACAGTTAAGTTTAGGATTGTCCCAAGGAGACTCAAAGAAGAAAGGGAAAGGCTCTGTACCAGCTGCTTTACAATTCACTCATCCAAGGTCACTGTCGTGAAAAATCTACTTCTCAAGTATTATTACATCCATTTTCCCAAATAAGGATTTGAGTCAGGGTTTATAGAGTATGCCCAACTTCCACTACTCTGACAGAAGCTAAGCCCAGTATGTAGCAAATGCCAAATCCCATATTCTTTTTTTTTCTTTTAAATATTAGTGCATTAAATCTGTGTCTGAACATGATGTATCCTTTACATTAAAGTTACTTAAAAAAAAATAACCTTTGGAAGCCCGTGTTTTTATTGGTCATTATTTATCTCATTCTAGTAAATGGATATCTTGGGGACATAAATGCAATGAATGAGGGAGATTTTCTCTGACCGATTGGCACTCAGTGCCATAGAAGCAGTAATGAGATGAAAGAAAGTACCATTCATTGTCACATTGTACCTGTGTTGAATTAATAAGTAAATATTTGGGGTTTAGAATTTGGACTCTTATATCTGAAAATATTACATTTTATCTATGGCCTCCCAATTTTTAAGGATAAGGCTAAGTGGGACTGAGGCAAAAATCCTTGAGCAACTGTAATAATATTGTTTATTTATAGTATGTGAATAATGAAAAAAAAGCCACATGTATTTTATATAATCCTATCATCACATATAACTCATACAAAGTCCTAGAGGTTTTTCCCAGATGAGGGATGCTGCTATGTCAGTTTTCAAAGACATGCTAATATGTATATATGTATGCATATATGTATTTAATACTGATAAATTTTCTTGCTATTCATGACATGCTTGGTGTTTAGTTTTGTGTGGGATTTATAAAAATCCAGATAAATACCAAATGGGTGGTAAAAATAAAGTGGTGCTTTGCAAAGAAAAAAAAAGTGTTCCAAACTTTAGGATATAAATGGTAATTTAATATGTGTCATTATAAATTGTGTGTTCTGTTGACTAGTTGAGTTTAGGAGTCACAAGATATTTTTAGACCTATAAAAAGTATAAGATGTGCTCTATTGTGTTTACTACTTACGATCAATAGAAGTACTCTACTCTGCAAAGAATGTAACATTAGAACAAACTGTCTGGGTTTATACAACAAGATATGAAGCCAAAAATAAGCAATTGTGTTAGGCATTTTGACTCTAAAAATAGATCAACGATTTGGTGGCCAAACTTACTGCTTTTTTAATCTATTTAAAAGTACAAGCTTACGTCCATAGAAAGTTTGAAAGTGGCATGCATATGGGCATATGGTAGTTTTTTAAGATTGAGATTTTGCCATTTTCAGCACCATTGGTGGACCTAGAGGGTATTATGCTAAGTGCAATAAGTCTTACAGAGAAAAACAAATAACATATGACTTCTTTTATATGTGGAATCTAAAAAATAAACAAGTGAGCGAACAAAAAAACCAAAAATAGACTCTTAAAAACGGAGAACAAACTGGTGGTTTCCCAGGGGATGTGAGTGGGGGCAGGGCAAAATAGAAAGAGCATTAAGAGGTATAAACTTCCAGTAATAAAATAAATAAGTCACATGAAATTAACATAATATTGCATGTCAATTATACTTCAATAATAATAATAATAATAAAAGGAATACCATTAAATTGGACAATTGAAACAGAAGTTCTTGGTCTCTCTCAAGAAAAGCAATAGCCATCGAACTATCAGAGGGACTCCAGTGATGTTTTAAGGTTTTGTTGTTGTGTATATAGCAGTTGTCCTTGTCTCTATGGTTTTTGTTGTTCAGTGTGTTGTTAGGGGGTGTTGTGGGGAGGAGGACAGTCAGAAGCTGCAGCAATTTTTGGTAAGTATTCTTAAACCAATTAGATAAGAAAATGACTGAAAAGCCAGTTTTGTAAAATGTTCACACCTAAAGATTTATATAATAAAGACCTCCCCAAAGCTATTCTGTTACTTCCTATGTCTAAGACATTTAGCTCTGTGTTACCACATATATTATCTTATTTGATGATCAGATTAACTATGCAGTAGTATAGTGGTCATTATTACTCTTACATTACCAAAGAGGTTAACTTTCTCTTCTAATAAATTGCAGCAGTTAGAATGGGAAGTTGATTTTATCTGATTCAAAGACCAGTCTTTTGCACTGCCGTTGAAAAAAACCTTCATTGCTACATAACTGACCATTGTTGTGAAATTTTCATGAATTTTTTTTAAATCATGAAGGATCAGCTCTTTTTAGATAGAAGTGTACTTAGAGTTGCAATTTCATGACCTTATTAGTAGGTCTGAAGTTGTGTAGTTTCAAATTACTGGAAAAATTCCAACATGAACCCTTATATGCTGCTGTGTAGAAATGAATTATAAATTTTGTACAAGTCTCCATAGAAGCTAGCATAAATTAAATCATTTTGGGGGGCATGCCGGGGTAGCTCAGTTGGTTAAAGCCTCTGCCTTTGGCTCAGGTCATGATCTCAGGGTCCTGGGATCAAGCCCGGCATCTAGCTCTCTGCTCAGCAGGGAGCCTGCTTCCCCCTCTCTCTCTGCCTACCTCTCTGCCTACTTGTAATCTCTCTCTCTCTCTGTCAAATAAATAAATAAAATCTTTAAAAAAATAAATCATCTTAGGGTATGGAGTGATCTAAGAATGCACTTAGGATCTTAAAAATTTTTTCTTTAATATGTGTTATAACAAATTATCCCAGATCCCAGGATGAAATATATATATTAGATATATATAATATAATATAATATGTAATAATATATTTTATATATATGTGATTCTCTAATAGACCTAATTGATGAGACTAATTAAAATGTATTATATATATTATGTATCTATATATTAGATATATCTATATATCTATATTATATTTACTATATACTATAGTAGATGGATAAAATATGTAATTTTATAAATCTTTGTGCTCACTGTTCAATGTAGTGTGTAATCATTCCCATTTTATAGCCGAGACTAATGTTGAGAATAGTTAAATACTTTCTCCAAGGGAATGTACTAGTAAATGGCAGAGCCTGGATTGGAATTCAGGTTTTTCAGTTGTAGTTTTTGCAAAACTATGGCAAGTTTTGCAGTGCCTTCCTTTACCAACCGAAATTTGAACTTAGCAAAGATAGTCCAAAATAACCAATTAAAGACATTTCCCCCACTTGTGTGTGTTTATGTTAGGAGGGGAGGGGCAGATTAGATTTCACCTCCGCTACATTAATGGTCTTTTAAATCCTTCTCCTCAGGTTGACCTCACATGGTCAGTACTCTCTTGCTGACCTGTAGAACGTGCCTAAAGTCTGATACAGGTCCATAAACAGAAATAAGATGTGCTTCTTAGTTGGATGATCCATCGCATAGTGTGTCTTTTACTAGGGCACAAACTCACACGTAGGTATAGAATGGAGGTCTTGGTTTCCTTAAGCCAATATTTTTGGTACAGAACTTCACAGCAGTGTGTTTTAAATTAGTTAATCATGGTCGATGGGGGATGGGTGAAAGGTGGGTGGGGTATGGATAAAATAGGTGGTGGGGATTAAGGAATACACTTATGCTCAACCCTGAGTAATGTATAGAATTGTTGAAGCACTGTATTGTATTGTATATTGTACCAGTATTACCAGTATTACACTGTGTATGAAAAATACTAGAATTAAAATAAAACATTTAATAATTAATTAGGTTATTCAGCCACTTAACTACATATACTTTTCAGTATCACTCATTTATGTGATGATTATTGCTGAATGACTGAACAGAACTGTTACTTTAGCTATCCTGGGAGTCAAAGTCAAAGTTATAACAGCTTTTCCAAGGAGTTAAATATTCCTAGATTCTCAGAACCCCAGAGCTGGAGCAAGATTATGATTTTGTCCAATCTACACATTTGACAGAGGAGGAAAGTGAAGCAGACTGTTTCAGGAAAAAATTGAACTCACAATCTGTGTTCCTACTCTCATCTCTTCACTTTCTCATTCCTACTGCTTAATTCTTGAAATACCAAACTAAATGAAGTCCATGGCCCTTACCAAGCTGATCTCTCTCTGCTGCAGTACTCAGCCCAGTTCTCTCTTTTTTGGGAGCTTTCCTTGTCTGCTCCAGGAGCCACCTCCACCCACCTCACCTTAGAGCCATAGGTATTACAGTGGGCCACCATCGTAATACCTTTAGATCTGTCTTTTAGTGTAATGCATGCCTCACTTCCTGACACATATGTATCTATCTTTTGACCATTGTTATCCCAGCCTAAATACAGTGTAGTTTATATACTAATATAGATAAATTTATAGTTCCATGCCAGCATATCACAAATGAAGCAATGAAAGTATAGAAAGGTGCATCAGTTTCCTTTAGGGCTTCTACAACAAAATAACAAAACCTTGGTGGCTTAAAACAACAACAATTTATTCTTTCACAGTTCAGGAGGCCAGAAGCCTGAAATCAAGGTGTTGGCAAGGTTTATTCCTTCTGGAAGCTCTGAGGAAGAAACTGCCCTGTTCCTCTTTCCTAACTGCTGGTGGTTGTCAGCAATCTGGTGTCCCTTGGCTTCTAGGTGCATTATGTCAGTCTATGCCTGTGTATTCACATGGCCTTCTCTGTTCTGTGTCTGTTTATGTCCCTTCCTCTTCTTATAAGGGTACTAGTCATTGGGTTTAGGGCCCATCCTGAATCCAGGATGACTCATTTTAATATCCTTAGCTAATTACATTAGCAAAGACTCTATTTCTAGATAAGGTCAAATTCTGGTGCTCTGGGTAGACACAAATTTTGGGGAACACTATACAACCTTCTACAGAGAGCTAAATGGTTTTAATAGTCTCTTGTATTTTGTTTGTTTTGTTTTGTTTTGTTTTTAATAGATGAGTTGAGACTAAAAATCCCTATTTCCATAGAGCATACTGTCTTTTACATAATATGTAAATTTGTTTTAGCAACTGAAAACCACCAACCTATGCTATGGGGGTTTGCTTTAGGGATTTGAAAAACAGAGACCCTCTTCCACAAATATTCTACTTTTCTAAAAGTACATAATGGAATTAATTTCCCAAGCCTCTACCTGTTTTCAGTTCTTAATGGTTTCCTTCGATAAAAAAAGTTTGTAGTTAGTTAGGCTTACTAGGATAAAGACAGGTTCAGATAGAGATGAATCGTTTTCTAGAGGTTATGAATGGCTATAATGAGTCTATAATACATATAAATGCATGCCTTTAATGCTTCTCATTCTCTGGAGTTGTAATAATCTCAAGATAGGTAAAATTATTTTCAGGAGACATCTTTTTTTTTTTTCCTTTCCTGCAAGGAGAAACTCTTCCTTTTCCACAGTGTTTTCTCTGCCATGAGAATTGGTATCTGCCTATAACCTCTCCTTTCCTCTATTCTCTTTACCTCTCTTATAAACAAAAGTATAGGAATTTAATTCAATCTTGCAGTCATTCTTTCTATCCTGAAGAAAAAAAAATTCAAAATAATATAAGCCAACAGATCAAATAAGCCATCTCAAGTCAGAATACTTTCACACATTTGCTCTTTTTTTTTTTTAAAGATTTTATTTATTTGACAGAGAGAAACACAGCGAGAGAGGGAACACAAGCAGAGGTAGTGGTAGTGGGAGAAGCAGGCTTCCCACAGAGCAGGAAGCCCGATGTGGGGCTCAATCCCAGGACTCCGGGATCATGACCTGAGCCGAAGGCAGCCGCTTAACGACTGAGCCACCCAGGTGCCCCACGTTTGCTCTTGATCCATTTGTTTCCCATGATGGAATTTCTTCTCCCAACTTTCTGATAACTTTGAATGTTCACTTACATTAGCTTTATCCCACACCAGCAATGTATTATCATTTATCCCACACAAGCAACGTATTATCATGCCCATTTTACAGATGAGAAAAGTAAGACTCAGACAGTTCTGCTATTGGATCAGAACTGTACAACTTGTAGATAGCAGTGCTGGATTTCCAACAAATTCCTCTGATTCCACGTCCCTAAGCTCTCTCCTAATGACCTATATCTCTGTTAAGATTATCGCATTTTGAAGCTTCGTTTAGAAGCCTTGATCCTTCTAAATTTTTATCGTTAATACAAAGCTAAGTACAGTAGTAGGGAGATCAGAGTTGGTCTTGGGATGTTTGTGCCGCCCCATTCATGGACTCTAGACTTTTCCTCAACCTTATGTAAAGATTGTCAGTAACGGTAATTAAAGCACCACCTGCCAAAAATGTTTGGAATGGAGTATTATTATGGAGTTTTATTATTATTATTATTATGGAGTATTATCAGTGAGAGGCAAGGGGAAGATTCCATGATTTCCTGGAGTAAATTGGTTATTGGTTATTGATAGATTTATATCAGTCACTTACACTTGATTAAAAATTTAAGCAAAACATATTGTTTGCATTATTGTAGAGATTTTAATTAAAACAAAACAAACAAAAACCTTATTTTACTGGCACAACAATCCTGTGAAGTAGATATAATTGGGTACAGTTTTCAAAAGGGCAAACTGAGTGCTTTCTTTCCTAGAGGTATTTTCATTTGTCATATTTTTTAAAATATTCAGATAAAAATCTCTGTATTCTGTTATGTGGATTCCATTTATTAGTGAGCCTACAGGTGGAAAGACTTTGTTAAGCATGGAAACCCCTAAATGACAAGAAATTGTGGCTGCTTATATAACCTCTCTGTCTTTATGGCTTCTGGTTATATTGGTAGTAAAAAAAAAAAAGGAAAGGAAGAAAAGAGAAAGGAGAAAAGAAGAGAGGAAAAAGGAACCAACATATTTGAATATTTTTGAATATTTGGTTTTACAATAATAATCTATAATAATAAAATAATAAATGATTAGTTATAATATTGTAGGTTAAAAGGTGACAAAAAAGGAAATATATGGACTAGAGGAAATTCCTAACGTTATATTCTACCAAAAGTTGGGTAGTGGGGAACCACCCTTCCTTTTACAAATGAGGAAAGTGAATCATAGAGAAGAATGCAGAGAATTAGTGAGCTTACCAGCAGCATACAATGTGTAGTATTTGTGTCACTTGAGTATGAGCTATACAGATATTAGAGCTGGGAACTGGGATTTTTACTTATTGTTACTTTTATCCTGATGCTTACCGAAATCCAGCTTGGTGTAACATCTACAATTTCTGAGAAATCCCATTAGGATGGCCCTCCTACTGCTTTGTTTTCTAAATTCTGTCTCAGTTAAATAAAAACAGAAATAGTCATTGGCAAAGCCAGATTTCAACTTTTGGTCTTTTTTTTTTTTTTCTCTCAGTCCACTACTTCTGTAATTCTGTTATTCTAACACAATGATTCTCAACTCGGAGTGATTTTTGCCCTGTACAGAATTTTGGCAAAGGTTGGTGACATTTCTTTTTAAAGATTTTATTTATTTAGGGGCGCCTGGGTGGCTCAGTGGGTTAAAGCCTCTGCCTTTGGCTCAGGTCATGATCTAAGGGTCTTGGGCTCGAGCCCCTCATCAGGCTCTCTGCTTAGAAGGGAGCCTGCTTCCCCCTGCCTCTCTGCCTGCTTGTGATCTCTCTCTCTCTCTGTCAAATATATAAATAAAAATCTTTAAAAAAAAAAAAAAAAGATTTTGTTTCTTTATTTTAGAAAAAGAGAGAGTAGGAGGAGGGGGAGAGAGAGAGAATCTCAAGCAGGTTCCATGCCCAGTGCAGAGCCCAAAGTGGGATTTGATCTCACAACCCTGAGATCATGACCTAGTTGAAATCAAGAGTCAGCTGCCTAACTGACTGAGCCACTCAGGCACCACTGGTGACATTTTTTATTCTCACACAGTAAGTAATGAGCAAGGCTGCCACTGATATGTAGTGGACAGAAGCTGGGAATGTTACTAAACAATAACAATGCAGAAGACAGCCCCCACAACAAAAATTTACTAGCCTAAAAAATACAGTTAATGAAATTAAAAAAGAAAGCTCTATTTTGTTAATGTATGTTTCTTTTTTTGCTAATGTATGTTTCATGATAAGTAGACTATTATACCAATATTCAAATCAGCATATCTGTTGGAAGATTTAAGAAAAAGCTGGTATATATAATAGTACTGTAGATGGCTTCTGTTTTGTTATGTTTATTTATATTATTTTCGCTTTCAGTACATATATTCCAGTGCCTAGCATGGTGCCCAGCACATATTAGATTTTCAATAAATACTTAGAGAATTAAAAAATTGTTAGATAAATCTTTATTAATTATTGTTGAGTGTCTGCTATCCTTCAGCCAATTTATATACATGCTCCCTAATCTTAGAAATATTACTTTAAAGAAGATGTTATCATCTCTACTTTTTAGATTTAGTTCCATATCCCTCAAAATGGCTAAGTTGCATTTGGAATCCCTCCAAAACTTTGAGAACTAATAAGAGTCTCTGCTGATTTCCTGGACGCTCATTCTGTGCATATTAACTATTCATTTAAAAAGTTGCTATATGCACAGAATCTAGAAAGTTGCACAACATTGGTAAATTTTTATTAAAAACTTACGTTGAGTTTACCATAATATAAATATTTCTAACTTTTGAAATTTACATTAAATTGGAGTTTTATCACACATTCTTATTTGGAGTATGTCTCCATTGTGATTGGGATTAAAGCATGCCCAAGTGAGGATTGCTGAAAAACAAAGGAGACTGCTACAGTTTCTGACACTTCATTTTGGCATATCTTCCCCACGTGCCAGATTTCTTATGTATTTAATCCCATGTATTTTCTCTTTGTTAAATTGGAATACAAACCATTAATATAATAGGGCAATTTAACTACAGCTTCTTACAGAAAAGCCTTTAGTGAACTGGGTAAATGTGTGTGTGTGTGCATGCGCGCATGCCTGTGTGTGAACATGCACATGCACACATGTGCACATGTGCTCAAGAAGCATTTATTTGAGTAATATGTTGGTATGTCTTAACTACATTAGAGAAAGTGGCACCTGGCTGGCTCAATTGGTTGTGACACTTGATCTTGGGATAGTGAGTTTGAGTCCCACATTGGATAAAGAGATTACTTAAAAATAAAACCTTTAAAAAAATTAGAGGAAGATTTTATTCCTCATTTTCTTAAATAGTTCTTATTAATGAGAAGGGTAGGAGCTAAGGATGGTTATTGAGCTATATTAAATGCCAGCTCTGTACCAAGACTTGTGCCGGGTATTTTGGTATATATCTATTTTCATCATTTTAACAAACGAATGAAATATTTCACTGAGCTTTAAACATGAAGGTAATAATTCTGACAAGGGAATTAACATATTAAAATATGCTCAACTTCACTAGAAATAAGATGAATTATTACCATGACAATGAGATTTCGTATCTCATCTAACAGATTTGGAGAAATTGAAATATCTGATGGTTGACTGGACTGTGGAGCAATTGAATCTGCTGGCAAAGTGTAAATAGTATTATCATTCTGGAAAACATTAACTAGAGAAGTAAAAAATGTGGATGCTTGCATGGAACTTTTTAATGAGTGTTTCATTAATCAAGGATTATGATTAATTTAATATGAACACTTGATGTCCATCTGACTAGACTGGGTAATAGGTGCTATATACTCCCCAACAATAGCCATCCTAAGAGTTTACCCTAGTGTCACTCTTCTAATACATCCTGTAGACATACATAAAAAACACTCATAAAAGCCTTGTTTGTAGTAGCAAAACAAAACAAAACTGGGGAAAAAGACCCAAATAGCTATTGTCATAAAATAATTAAATTTATCTTATTATAGTTACATTAGAGAATATTGCTCAGTACTGAAAATCACTGAACTACAGTTAAATATATTCAATGGGATGAATCGCAAACATAAAGTTGGGCAAAAAAAGCAACCTGCAGAAAAAATGCATTCAGTATGATACCTGTATAAGAATTTTAAAAACATGAATTATTAAGCAATGTCTTATTTAGGATATATATACATATAGGAAAACTCTAAAATGCTGTAAAATAATGGCTACTCTAAAAGTTCAAGAGTTTAATTTTTTCTCAGAGTGAGTAGAGAGAAGGAGATGGGTCCTAAGAGAGATATCCAGAAGTCTCCAGTGGTATTGTGACATTTTGTTTCTAAATGTGGGTATACATAGAATTATGTTATTACTGTTCTTTTTTTCTTTCAAAAGTATTTCATGTATTCTTCTGAATTAACCAAATGTTAAATACAAATACTTTCACTGAGGTAAATATTAAAAATGTTAAATAACCTATCCAAGTTTACATAGAGAAGACCCCATTGATGACTCTTTGGTCCAGAGCCCATGTTCCCCCAAGTAATTGTT
>JAQQSY010005755.1:0-11459 GCA_028646535.1 Procyon lotor | reverse complement strand
AAAAAAAAAGAAACATAGAATCTTTGTTTTGTTTATTTTTTAATATATTTTTTAAGATTTTATTTATTTATTTGACAGACAGATCACAAGCAGGCAGAGAGACAGGCAGAGAGAGAGGGGGAAGCAGGCTCCCCGCTGAGCAGAGAGCCCGATGTGGGGCTCGATCCCAGGACCCTGAGATCATGACCTGAGATGAAGGCAGAGGCTTTAACTCACTGAGCTGCCCAGGCGCCCCTTGTTTATTTATTTTTAAGTAATCTCTACACCCAATATGGGGCTCGAATCCACAAACCTGAGATCAAGAGTCTCATGTTGTTCCAACTGAGCCAGCCAGATGCCCCTAAGATGGGTCTTTTTCTGTTTGCTTTATTTTAAGCAAGACATACGCAAGCTCCCCATATTGCATTTGATTGATAAGGCTCCTACTTCTTTAATTTAGAACACTTATCCTTACCTCTGTTTTTTATCACGCTCTGTTATTGGGTGACATCATCGCTTATTTGTCTTCTAGAATTGAATTCCTCACATTCTGGACTTGACGGATGGTGTAACACGCCCTGCTTTCTCCCCACATTCCCTGTGAATCAGTGGTTAGATTTACAAGCTGATTTCGATTCAGTTTATTTTCTTTTTCTTTTTTTAAGATTTTATTATTTGTTTGTTTGAGAAAGTGAGAGTGCGCCTGCGCGCAAGCAGGTGCCCAAATTGGAGCGAGGGGAGGAGCCGAAGGGGAGGGAGAGGGAGAGAATCCCAAGCGGACTTCTGGCTGAGCTGGAAGCCTGATTCAGAAGTTGATCTCACCATGGTGAGATCATGACCTGAGGGGAAACCAGGAGTCAGCCACCTAACCAGCGGGGACACCCAGGCATCCCTCTTTTCTTTTTGGAAGAGGATTCACAGGCACTCCCATATTTAATAATAAATAATAATAACAGGGAACTCGGGATGTTGGTGGTGCTCTTCAGGTAAGATGGTTAAGAAGGACTCAGAAAAGGATGACGTTGAGGAATTTATTGATATATTCTTTATTATTATTCTGTATATTTTATAATTATGTATATTCTGTATATTTTATAATAATATTATGTATATTTTTAAAAGACATTTATTTGAGAGCAAGAAGGGGGAGGGGCAGAGGGAGAGGAAGTCTTATGTGGACTTCTTGATGAGCATGGAGCCCGATGTGGAGCTCAGTCCCACGACCCTGAGATCACGACCTGAGCTAAAACCAGGAGTCAGTGCCTTAAATGAATGCACCACCAGGCGCCCCTGAATCACTGTATTTTTAACTTATGTTTATATCTGTCTCCTCCCATGGGAACGGGAGTCCATGAGGGGAGACATTTTTCCTTTTCTTCACTGCTAAATTCCAGGAATTCACACATCTACTCATATTTGAATAAATTCATAAATGCTGATAAAGTTCTGCCTCCCACAAGAGCCTGTTGTTTCAGATTGCCTTATGTTGGGGAGGAGATTTCCGGAAAGGGGAGCCCGCACCCCCATGCCCCCATCCCCAGCCCCGGATTCAGATTACTTACCACATGCAGCAGCTTTCTGCCCCTGGGTCCTGTCCCCGTGCTTTAAAAACCACCATTTTGCACTAAGGATGTCTCCAGAATTCTTTCTTGGGCGGCAGCTTCAGACCTCACCCTCCGGACCTCACCTGTATTCCCAAACCCCATCATTATGGCATCCAAATGAGGGGCTTTGAGTCTTTACATCTGGACGCCAAGCTCCGGTGCAAAGTTGGTGAGTACTTTCTCTCCTCTCTCTTTATTCCGTTTGCAGGAGCCCTTCGAGGAGTGTGGTCTTACTAGAACAACTTCATGCCTGTTGCTCAGGCTGCGGTCCTCTACTCCGAGGCTACTCTGTGGCTGGAAGTTAGTACCCTGGCCAGAAACTTGATGCCCTCTCTTTTTGCTGTCTTTATACAAAGTCATCTGTCTTGGGCACGGGACAGCCACCTAAGTCACCAGGATGGCTGCCAATCCTAAGACTCCCATGTGAGGTTTCCTCCTGGTTGATATGATGTGATCCCCTCCACATCCCTGGTCTACCGCTTCTGGCCTCGGGAGCTCCCCTGGGAGGCTGCCGAAACCAATACCTGATGGAATTAAAACCCAACCGGGGACCATTTCCTGGGGAAGTTGGTTGTAAGGACCACGTTGTTGGAATGTTGCTTAGACCATGTTGGATTTCTGTCTTTACAGTGTTCTGTCAATGTCCTCTACTACCTATTTAAATCACAAAATTGGGTAATTTCCCCCTCACAAAAACTTTTCTAGTATTTTCCATAGGTTAGAAATGGCAGGTTCTTCAAAGCAAGGTCAAGGTAAAATACCTTCAAGGCAGGTAAAGGTGTGACCTTCACTGCATGACCTTCAAGGCATGGTATTTCAGTACACATGCTAGGGACCCATCTGCAGCCTAGGATGCGGTGGGGAAGCGGGGGTGGGCTCTAGCATCCCTCCTGCAGGGGTCTCTAACGGTGGCAGCGATCATAGCAATGTTGTTTAGGGACGCCTTGGGTCGTTCTGACACCTGGGATCTCTGGCATACTCTGCATGTGGGATGCCACCTGGGAGTTGGGGAGAATTCTCTAGGTGATGGACCTTCTCTTTTCTTCAGTTCCCAAGGACTCCCCCTTGGGGTGCCTTTTAGTCGCCTGGAAACGATTCGGATTGCCCAACTTAGGAAGGGACCGGGCTGCTGTAACACTGCGGGGCCTTAGTGGGGTCAGTCCATGAGATCTCCTCCGCAGGAAGCAGGCCAAGGGGACCCAGGGCACTGTCACTGCTCGGACCGAGGCTCTACATTCATTGCTCTACACCAGGACCCCGACCTGAGGGCCTCTTGCAGAATGCGTTTGCCCCAATGTGTTGGCTCATAAAGCCCCACCTCTGACCATCATGTAAGTAGGCCTCCTCCTAGGGAGCCCAGGCTGCTGGAGGAGACGGGGTCATCTGAGACAAAGAAGACTCTTGACTCCTTCTCTCTCTGTTCCTCCTAATTGACGCGGGGTCTTCTCCCTCACCCGTTTCCCGGCTTAATGGCTATAACTGGGGCCAACTGTGGTTAGTCTCCCTCGGGACAGGGACTTTAGGGAATATTCCCAAGCAGGGGCTGAAACTCCCTTTGTCTCGGGGGAAATTCCCTGTCTTCTCTGGCCCGACCCCCACCCCCCCACCCCCCCACCCTCCACCATCCCCCATGTTGGCAGGAAAACATGGCATCCGCTCCTCTGTTGAAGCCAATGAGCTCCGGAACCGGGAACTGGGAACCCTTTCTCCGCTTTCCCACAGCACCGAGTCTCTTCTGTCTCCCCCTTCTTCTGTTTCTGCACCAGCTTGGGTGCGGCCTGCGTAACTGGCTTCTAGACCATCCTTGGTGCCCCTCTTCACGGCCGAGGAGCAAGAAGAGCACTGCCTGGACCTAAGACCACCCACTCCAGATCTCCCCCCAGGGTCTCAGGTGAAAACTGAAAATGGGGCGGGCCCAGGTGAAATAAAATTCAGTATTTAACTTAAGTTTGTTGGTTTAAGATAGACACGTCTTTAGGGGCGCCTGGGTGGCTCAGTGGGTTAAAGCCTCTGCCTTTGGCTCAGGTCATGATCTCAGGGTCCTGGGATCGATCCCCACATCAGGCTCTCTGCTCAGGAAGGAGCCTGCTTCTCCCTCTCCCTCTGCCTGCCTCTCTGCCTACTTTTGCTCTCCATCTCTCTGTCAAATAAATAAAATCTTAAAAAAAAAAAAAAAAAGACATGTCTTTAAAGTTATTAGCACTAAATGTAAAACTTTTATTCTACTGAGATTTACGGAAGGTAAAACAAGCTCGTGTTATCTCTGTTGCAATTTGTTAACAAAAAGATGTCTCAAAGTTTTCATGGGTAATTGTTAGGATAGCTTTCAAAGTCTTTGGTAACCTGGAACTTAGTTTTGCTTGGATGATAAATGGGATTAAATTCATTGGACATCTAGGTCTTTTCCAAATAAGATAAGGTGCTAAGTCATTAATTACTGAATGTAGGTTTGCACTTTTGACCAATTATTGTGAGAAACTAAGAATATTTGGGTCTTTTGGTAAACATGCTTTGTGCTTAACCAGTTCATAAGTTTGCCATCTAAAGAATTCTGGTGTACTTAGTTTTCCCTGGAGACTAAGGTTCCTAGGAGTGCCAAATATAGTTGAAACGGATAGAAATAAAGGAAACAACTCTGTATGGAGAAAAGTAGGAGATATGTAAGCAAGATATAAGGAATGGGATGCATTTTGTTGACGGTCAAAGAAGGTAATTTTGTCCAAAATAAGATGGTTATTGGGAAAGAAAATTGGGACAAAATCTGAATGCAAAAGAAAGTTGTAGGTTTGTGAAGGGGAATCTTTGGAAAGGAATTTTAGGTGTGGTCAGGATGGACTAAGATTGAAATGAATGGATTTTAAAAACACATTGGCATAAGTTTGAAAGTCGGCTTTCTCTCTGTCCAAAGAGACAAGTTCTCTTGAATTATTGGTCTGCTCTTGCTAAGAAAATGTAAACAAAGGTTTTTTTCTCTTTTGTCCAGAAAACCAGTTTCTAGGTTTTGCCTTTATCAGGTCTTTGATGAGCCCTAATCCTATTCAGGCAGGTGTTTGAAAACTTTAGCAAACTTCTCCAAGATTTAAATTGTAAAGAAGTCTCTTTGACTCTTTAGGCCTTTTTATTTGGTATGTTACTTTACTCTTAAACAAATGATAAGCCTTACGTTAACATGAGGGGAAATGCTATAACTATTCTAGAGATGATATGTAATTCCTAAAGTTTTAATATAAGACTACTAATTAATTTTGGCTACTGAAATGTTTTGTGTCACAGAAATTACTGAGTTTCCTTGTCAGTTGCATCATAATGAATTCTCATATCAGACCATTAACAATGTCCATTTCTCAGTTTTTATCATTTATAATTGTTCTTATTCTCTTGCCAAATGAGTTTCATCTTCAAGGTTCATAAAAAGGACTTTTGGAACAAATACAGGTGTTTAATATCTTTAAGACCAAAACTGAAATGGGTAAGAATTTCCAGAACTAAAGCTGTATTCAAACTAATCAAGAAACAGTAAGATGGGACTACACGAATTGGAAAAAATGATTATAGTTTTTTGTTACTCTTGGTTGAAACACTGCTGGTTGTCTAATGTTTACTCCTGGGTTAAGGAAACTTTCTCTTAAGATATCTATGACTTACAGAAACGTGATAAAGTGTTCATTTGTAAACAAAGCATTTAACTTTTCTCTCTACCTGAACCCTCTGATTCAAAAGGTCTCAGGGAATATTCTTTCTTCCATGGCAATCAAAATCATTTGCATATGTTCCATAAGAATCTGTTCCCCTTCTAACAGGATACCCTTGGAAATGCTGGGTATATTTTGGCTATTAAAATGTTTTGCTAAATATGCTAAATATTTTGCTAAATAATATTTGCTAAATATGCTGGTAAATATTTTAGCAAGGCTTGGACTGGAATGTCATATTCGAGAGATATGCATAGACTCAGATATGACCAGACAGCTTTGAGGAGCTAAGGCTGACTTTATGAAACCTAGAGCCACAAAGCCCCTTGGAACTGTTGGCCAGATACCTTGCTTACTGAGTTCTCAGCAGCCTCACCAGGTGAGTCAAGAACGTCACTTCCTGGCAGGTGCAGGAACCTCAGGATACTTTGAGGGACCTCGAGGAGAGGAATCCGCCCAAATCCCCAGGAGTTGCAGGTATGTCTGATGGCAAGTTCTTGGCTTGGCTTCTGGCCTAGAGAGGCTACTCGGAGTTCAAGAAAGAAATTTCTGATTAAAAATGAGGGTTATTTTTGAGAGAAGTTGTTTCAATAACTCACCTTTGTAGATGTTAAATTCTAGTTCTGATCGTCCTTGAATGTTGTTTGCCTAAGCTAGACAACTTGTAACTTCAGAGAAATAGCTTTCCTATTTCTACACAATAGCTCATGTATAGATAAGCTTATTAGTTATTCTGTGGGGATGACGGGGCATACGAGTATTTAAACGACCATTACCAACCCAGTCAACCTTCCAAATTTCAAATGATGATGCACGTGTTCTGTGTTAACATTGGTATGACCCACCCAGCACCTATCTTTTCTCCCTCTTTGAGACACAAGGATATGAAAGCTCATAGTAACTACCTGGTCAAAGCCCTAAATGACACTCAAAATAGACTTTCTCTTAAATACTAGGGTAGAACTTGCGCTATCATAAAAACAGAATGCTGTGTATACATTCCAGATTCCCACAAATATTTCTGGGTTTCTAACTGGCATGAATATCAAATTGGCCCTTTTTCCTTTAAACTCCTGGGCGGGAAGAAAATTATGGTCAACTATTAAGGATCTCTTTATCGGACTTCTCGATCTTATAGCCACACGAATTTTTTTTAAGATTTTATTTATTTATTTGACATACAGAGAGAGATCACAAGTAGGCAGAGAGGCAGGCAGGCAGAGGGAGAGGGAGAAGCAGGCTCCCTGCTGAGCTGAGAGCCCGATGTGGGGCTCGATCCCAGGACCCTGAGATCATGACCTGAGCCGAAGGCAGAGGCTTTAACCCACTGAGCCACCCAGGCGCCCCTAGCCACATGAATCTTAATGTATCATCTTTTTCAAAATCTCTCTGCTTGGCGTCGAGCCACCATCCCTACAATGACTTCAAATCCACAGAAGATCCCTTCTCAGGGAGGCTCATATATGTTGATCTCACTGGATTCAGCTGCCTCCCCTTTTATAACTCCCCTATATGTCCCCAACTGACCAATACTGACCCATAGGTAGGAACATCTCTAGGCCCCTATTCAGTAGGAAGACTTTACAGAAGACGAGACCTTTCCCCCTTCAACAACCTTAAAGATTTAAGGGTCAAAATTGTCCAGGGGCGAAATGGGGAGGGAGAGGAAGGCAAGCTGAACACAAAGCACACGTTGACCCCCTGCAACCCCCCCCTGCTCCCAACTCCTGGGTGGGACACATGTGACATTCTTCCAGGGATGTCCCAACTAACTGCTAATACCTTGCTAGAAGGGAAAACAACCTAAACTTGACAATGCCAAGGCCTCGGGTATCTCGAAGGTTGGTCCTCTTTGACATAATGAAAGTTCTTTTGAAACCTCCCTTTTCTATACTTCCCCCAGCACCTGAGTATATAATCACTGCTCCCCAAGACCCCAGTGCAACAGCTCTTTCTGCCCACGGGTCCTGTCCCTGGGCTTTAACAAATCACCATTTTGCACCAAAAAGGAAAAAAAGTTTACTCACCACGTAATTCTTAAATCAGATGTCCATCTGTCAGTGCAGCGAATACACTTACTACCTGATTTGATCCTGAAACAATTTCACAGTCTTTCATTGGATCCTGAAACAATTGCCCTCTGACTTTCTCTGGCTCTAAAGTCACCGCTTCTAAGTTCAAACTAACAAGTCGATTTCTGTTATTTGTAACAGGAGTTAGATCTGATGCTCAGACTTTAATTTCCTGTTGAAGGCTGTCAGTATCTGGAGTCTGTAAGCCTGCCCTTTTGGGCTGCTGTCCAAGGAGGCCGTAAAGCCCAGCTTAGAGCCTAGCACCCACCCCCCGCCCCACGTGCTCCTGACTTCCCGTCCCCAGCTCCCCAGCGCTGACTCTGGGATCCGCAGTCCCACCGGTCCCGCTAGTCGCTCCTTCCCAGGCCTCCCTGAAACTATCCCCACGCTCCTTCCACTTCTCAGCCAAATGCTCCCTGTCTGTACTTGCTCACCTCCATTGCTTCCACACGCCCGGCGTGCTTGGCTCAGCACCAGCCCTGCACCTGAACCGACCTCTCCGGGGACAGAATGATCCAGCCTGACTTCTTGCTCAGCGAGCGCCCACCACTCCCTGGACCCTGAAACATTTCCTGCCTTCGCTTCCCAGATGCCACCCTGTTTCTCCAGCCCCTCTGGCCATCCCTGCTCATGTCCCTTTGGGCCTCAGGCGTCTCTCTTCTCACTTGGAACACAATGTCCCTGGGGCGCCTGGGTGGCTCAGTCGGTTAAGCATCCGCCTTCGGCTCAGGTCATGATCTCGGGGTCCTGGGATCGAGCCCTGCATCGGGCTCCCTTCTCGGCGGGGAGCCTGCTTCTTCCTCCCCTCTGCAAATCCCCTTTCTTGTGCTCTGATTGGCTCTGACCTTCCTTCTTCCAGCCACTGGAACCCAAAACAGGGCGTCTTCTTTGACTCCTCCCCTTCCAACATCCCTACGGCTCATGGCCTCGTGGACCACCTTGGACTGTGGACTCACGTCCTAAACGATCAGCTCTTTCTCTCCAGCCCTGTGTCCATTCCCTCTATTTGAAACTTGGCCTCCGGCGGCTCCTGACCGCCTCATGCTGGGATTTCCAGCTGCGCTTTCTAAACTGGCTCCGGAATTGCATCCCCCACCTACCGCCCTTTCTCCCCTGTGCACTTGGGGTCCCTTCTGTGAGCCAACCCGGCTGTGCAGAGCTTCTGCTTAGAGCCAGGCACCATCTCCCTATGACTCTGGGGACAAATCAAGCCTTCCAGATTCATGATAGGCTCCCTGCCCACCTTCCAGCCTCTTCTGATTTCTCTCCCCCATCCACGCACCTCCGCCCATGCTCCCGCAAACAGTCTTTGGGTTCCTCAAACATCCCTCCAACTTACCCCCAGGCTTTTACCTGGAATGCTTCCCGATGCTCCCCACCCATCTGTGCTTCAGTTCTGAGCCCAGACAGCCCCTCCACGACCCCCGAGCCCTGCCGCCCCTTGCCCGGCCCCAAAAGTCAGGTTTCCCCTCCTGAGCTCTCGTAGCTGCCTGTGCTTAACACCACGGTTTTGATGCTTGTTTTGTCCATTTCCTCACTAGACCTTGAAGACGGAATTCCATCCTGTTCATCGGTACGTCCGTGGTGCACTTCTTCAAATAATAGGATACACAAAATTTAGGAGGAAAAAAAGTCAGGGTCGTTGGACAGGTTTATTGCAACGGGGTCATTTGGCCACAATCTGAGTAAACGGCTTCTGGTAGAGGCTGCGGGACATCACTCCGATCACAGGTTCCTGTCGCCAAACCAGGACAGACCAACATCTCTGGTCATTTGGGGATAGATTTCACCATGAAGCTGCAGTCCCCCGAGGGCTCTGGGGCTGGATACGGCTCAGGCTCTCTGGAACGTCTGTTTGCACACTTGACCTTCACAGAACATTTCCTAGGGACAAGGGGGGACAGGAGGAGGAAGACGATGAGTGGGCAACACCGGCTATTATTATTATTATTATTACTCACAACACTTCTGACACCTAATCCACCATGTCCTTTCCAACTGGGTGTCCAACAATTCAATCCGATTCTGACACTAATGAGCCAGAGCTAGCGCGGACCCCGCAGATTAAGGGCTCAGTCTCGAAAACTGCCCCTACTTCAGACATCGGTCACAAGAAGCCCACCCGAACTTCTGACCGAGCAGCTACAAACAGGATTCCCACGACCCCCTCCTCAGGCTCAGTAATTTGCTAGAAGTGTTCACAGAAACACTCTTTACTTACAATTACAGGTTTCTTATAAAGGATCCAACCCAAGAACACCCAAACAGATGCATAAGACACACACAGTATGGGGGGGGTGCAGACCTTCCAAGCCCCCCTCCAGGGACAGCACCCCCCCAGCACATCAATGTTTTCACCAACTACGAAGCTCTCCAAAACCCTCTCATTTAGGGGTGTTTGTGGAGGTTTCATTACGCAGGCATGATTGATGAACTCGTTGGCCATCTGGGAGACCCCAGTCGCAATCACCTCATTAGCCTACAGGAGATACTCATTGGACATTCCAAGGGTTTTAGGAAGCAGGCACAAAGACCAAGTATTTATTTTATATTATAGCACAGCAGCACGGAGGGATAGTCCTGTGAGTAGCCTCAGAGGAAGGGTCCTTCTATCCTCTGCTCGGGCAGAGTCCAGGGATATGCCAAGAAAGGATGCACACAATTTGAACATCACTTCTTTTTTTAAAAAAAAAGGTTTTATTTACTTATTTGACAGAGAGAGATCACAAGGAGGCAGAGAGGCAGGCAGAGCGAGAGGGGGAAGCAGGCTCCCCGCTGAGCAGAGAGCCCGATGCGGGGCTCGATCCCAGGACCCTGAGATCATGACCTGAGCTGAAGGCAGAGGCTTTAACCCAATGGCCACCCAGCTGCCCTGAACATCACTTCTTATGGCCAATGAATCTGTATATTCTCAAACATATTTGGTGTTTTCTTTGACATTCCATATTACATTTTTGTGATGGCCAAGTTTCTTAAATTTGTTTCTATTGTCAGAAGAGTGTAAGAGTTATCAATCTAGGATTTTAAGATAAGGGCTCTAATTTTGTTTTCATGGGTCTGGCTTAGAGTTCACATACATTGAGGCAAAAAGGCATAGAGTTGAAAGCACACACTTTTGTCAAGATCTGGATATGAGGGGCACCTGGGTGGCTCAGTTGTCGGGCTCCCTGCTCGGCGGGGAGCCTGCTTCTCCCTCTCCCACTCCTCCTGCTTGTGTTACCTCTTTCTTACTGTCTCTCTTTCTGTCAAATAAATTTTAAAGATTTTTTTTAAGATTTTATTTATTTATTTGTCAGAGAGAGAGAGCACAAGCAGGCAGAGTGACAGGCAGAGGCAGAGGGAGAAGCAGGCTCCCTGCTGAACAAGAAGCCCAATGTGGGACTCCATCCCAGGACCCCAGGATCATGATCTGAGCCAAAGGCAGCGGCTTAACCAACAGAGCCACTCAGGTGCCCCAAATTTTAAAAATCTTAAAAAATTTAAAAAATTAAAGGCCATAATTAAGTCTTGATGTATAATTTTATACCTTCTCTCTCTCTCTCTCTCTCTTTTTAAGTAGGCTCCATACCCAGCGTAGAGCCCACTAAGGGGCTTAAACTCACAACCCTGAGATCAAGACCTCAGCTGAGATCGAGTCAGATGCTGAACCGACTGACCCACCCGGGTGCCCTATACCTTCGAAATTACATTAGAAATTATTGATTAGCTTGAGTTATAACTTGTATGTTCATGAAGTGCTTGCTGGTGGCATCAGCGAGGAGACGATCTTTCGGAAGAGAGTAAGGCAACTAAGGAGAGAGAGGCAATGATGTGTGTGCCTCTGAAAATGAACCTCTCTGTGAATTCTTCCTAAGGAAATAAATCCATGGATGCAAAAGGCTCTATTTACGTGAATTTAAGCAATAGCAGAAAATGCCCTGAAACAATACTCCTGGACACTCGGATTATGGAAATGCTTTCCAAAAATGATAGTTCACCAACCTGATAGAATAGTATGAAGCCAGTTTACTACCTTATAATATATATATTTTATATATACATATATATAAAGGTAAATGTAATATACAGATATTATATATAAATATTCTTATATTTTTCTCTCTTTTTTAAAG
>JAQQSY010005754.1:0-11459 GCA_028646535.1 Procyon lotor | reverse complement strand
GTGCTGGTCATGGGCACGTGGCCCTTACCAGCCCAGTGACTGCAGTGTTCCTTCAGCTTCAGGAGGAGTCGGGCCACCTGGGGCAGAGAGTTAGAAGAGCAGATTTCTAGGGCCTCGCAATGAGGTGGACCCAGAACCCCGTACTTCTCCTAAGCTTCCCAGGCAGCTGTGATGTCAGCAAGGTGCCCCATTGCCCCTGTGTTTGGTGGGTCCCCGAGCCCCACTGGCCGGCGGGCACCCAGCCTGCTGTCCCCACTTCCCCCACTCAGCCCGGCCTCCCTGCCACCCGGGAACTCTGTCCCTCCTTTACCAGCCTGGACGGTCACCTTTCCCTGGGATCTGGGCTAGTGACCCCTGCGTGCAGCCCACATCTCCGCTCTCTCTGTGACCTTCCAGTTGACTGCAGTCTTGCTCCCTGTGGATGCCGGTGGGGAAGCAGGGGGTATCCCTCGTGTTTATTGGTTGATCGATAAGGCCACATCCCTGTTCCAACCTTCGCTCTTGTCTCAGTCAGCTTGGGCTTCTGTAACTAAATGCCACAGGCTGGGCAGCACACAGGACATGAACTTCTCCCAGGTCTGGAGGGTGGGGAGTCCAAGGCCCAGGTGTCTCGTGGGGCCTGCTGGGCCACACACGCTTGCACACGCTTGTCCTGGGTGTGCACACAGAGAGGAAGGGTTTGCTCTTCGTCTTGTCGTCAGGCCGCCGATCCGGCCAGGTGAGGCCCCACCACACGCCCTCACGTATCCTGGATGACTCCTACGGTCCCCGTGTCCACAGCCACACTCCCACACGTGTGGGAGGACATGCCGGCGACAGCCTTGAGTCAGAGAACGGATGAACTTGATGATCCTCGTGGTCACAGAGCCTGGGTCTGTGAATCTGCCTACTTACTGAAATTCAGGTGTAACCCAGATTTTTCACAGTGGGGTAGAAACCTGACCACTCCCCGCGAAGCTGACCATCCCAATACCCTCGTTCTTGGCTTGGTCCTTGTGCTTTAAAAATGCATCCTTGTTAGGGTCCTCGAGCCACATCTTCAGCTTAGTTCTGGGGTGGTTTTGGTCAGGTAGCTGTGTGGGGTTGCAAGCAGGAGGTGGTGGTGAGTCCCATGGAGAGAATGTGTGCGACTCCGAGATGCCTCCTTCCGGCCGTGGGTGCCGTGCCCGCGAACCGACAGTCTGCATCAAAGTGTCTGGAGGAGGAAGTGCACGTCGCGCAAGGATGACCCGTTGGACGGGTTTGAACATGGATTCATCGGGTGATGACAACGTCGCAGGCAGAGGCCCGCTGACATCACCAGCCCGGGGCCGAACGTTGGGCTAGAGCCCGTGAGCGCTGGCGGGAAGCCGGCTGTGGGCACGGCAGCACACACGGGGCTGCTCTGGAGCGACGACGACGGGGGACGTGGTCACAGCCCCGACCGGACACCGCCCCGAGGCCTCGCGCACAGCGGAGCGCTCTGCGGCTCAACGGCATCACACGTGTGCTGTCCACAGCCCTTAAAGACACGGAATGGCCAACCAGCGTGGTTTCCTTTCTCTGGTCTGTCTGGTTTGCTTTTTCCCCCACGGGTAGTGGGCTTTTTGTTTTTCATTCAGTCTTTTAAAAAGTCTTCCTTGATTTCACGTGGAGACTGCCTTACTGTGCCAAGGGGAGTCCAGACGGCGGACGGGGGTTGGCACGGCACGAGCATGAAGGAGCCATCTTCCCAGCCCGTCGGGGCCTGCCCAGCCGGAGGGGCAGGAAACAATTCGGTCCTCTTCCGACGTGCTCGGCCGGACTTCTGCCCCCATCACCTGGACCCGGGACACAAAACCCCCATCTCGGTTACCGGTGCGTGTGGCCTCTCGGCCCCGCTTCTAAGTAAGCAGTTCTGGCTGAATACTGCCTTCCCGCTGCCACACCGTAGACGACACTCAAGTCTCAGCCATGCCACTTGGGTGGCCCGCGGAGCGGCTGCCCCCGGCTGAGGGACAGGCCCATTTCTCAGGGCATCCGTCCAGTCCTGGTGGGTCCTGTGGTGCCCGACGCGCCGATGGGCACAGGCCATCGGCGGGGTCCCCGGACCCCCACCTTATTACACCGTACATTCTATTAGCATAATATCAAGTGTAGGTTTCTTTGGCAACCCTGCTAGCTTAGCCATTACTGCTCACATTTTAATGAAAAGAGAAGTGCCGTGCGTGTGGAGAGAGCCATTTCAGCGGTAGCTCCCCGTATCATTTAAACATTGGCCCCCAAACTGCTTTTGTGAGCAGCTGTGTCCTTGCAAACTTCTTGCTTCCTTGGGGCAGGAAAACACACCAGCAGGCGGATGCAGAGCCGCGGGGCAGCCCCAAGACGGCGGGTCCCCGTGCGAGGCAAGTGGGTCCGGCATCCAGGTCACCGGCCACTGTCTGTGGCCGTGGACCTCCCCACTTTCAGTGGAAGGGTATTCCGGCCCAGGGGGCGATGCTCCTCCACGGAGCCTGGGTCGAGCCCGGCCCCCCACGGGACAGCAGCAGGCCAAGCCCGTCACAGAGCCCCAGCGGCCCTCAGCTGCGGCCGCGAGAGGCGGGGACGCCCACATGAACTCTGTCCCCGGGCGTGTGTTTTTGGAGCGTGCCGGGGTGACATTCAGCCTCTACATTCATTTTTATGATAATTCCGAGTAAATTGTGGTGCAATAAACTCTTCAAGCCTGTCTTTCTTGTGAAAGCCGTGAATCAATCAGCTGTGGGCTTTTTTGGGGGCTTTTCAATGTCTGGTGATCATTTAGATTTGACGTGCATTGTGAGACCTTAGCTTGCGTCCTCCCTCCGGTCTGTCATTAGTCCTAGCCTCTGCTATTCTGAAGTACCCTGAAGGGTGGCGGAGAAATCATTGCCCTCTTCTGCTCTCTTAGTGCACAAAATAGCAGCGCAATAATTTTTTGTCAATGTTTTACTCTAAAAGCTTTCTACGTCAGTCTTGAAAAGGAAGCAATAAAGCCCATTCAATGGTATGAATAAAAATCCTTTGAGGGTTAGGGCAGAGCGTCTTTTCTTCAGCTGGTAATCAAATTGGAGCTAAAATGAAATTGAGTTTTCTTATGAAAATAGCCTTTGTTGCTGGGAAGGCTGGTAATTCATAAACAATAACCTGCTCTTTTGTGTGGATAATAATATATTCATGCTCTTTCAATAGGGTAAAAGCCAGACCTAGTGCATTATGGTACAGTAAAAATAGCTCCAACGGGCTGCTGGAGCGATGTGGAAGAAGGAGCCGGTGTCGGCGACGTGGGCTCCCGGCGTCCCTCCGCCCGGGGACCTGCCTGCTCTGCGCCCGGGCGGCTGGTGCTGCGCTGCAGCCGGCTGTGGCTGGTCTCTAGCTGTGCTCGCCGCCGCCAGAGACCCAGCCGCTGCCACAGGACCTCCGTCCCTCGCAGGAGGTGCCCACAAGGACCGGAGCGTCCCCGAGCCCTGGACCACCCGGCAGCTGCCCGCGGGCCGCCGCAGGTAGGCTTGCTGGTGCCCCGCGGGGGGAGGGGGCGTCCTTGGCGGGGTGGGGGTCGCGGAGGGGGACACAGCCTGCTGTGCTTTTCCTGCCGCGCGGTGGGGGGCGTGCAGGGGGAGAGCGTCAGGGCCGCGGCGACCTCCGGCTGCATCACAGGTGGGGCCCACGGGCGCTCTGCCCTCGAGCCGGCGCGGGACCCTTGGGGGGCAGGTGTGCGGCCGCTGGGACGGTCCCTTAGGACGGCTCCCAGGCGCGGGGCGCTGCGTGTCCCAGAGACAGCACGCCCGGGTGTCCCGGTGAGACGTGCGTTTGTGAACTTAGCTCAGAAGCCCCCGCGTGGGAGTGACCTGCCGTCGGGGTTCCAGGGGGGCTGGGATTGCCGCCGATGGACGTGCGGCTGACGGCTGCCACTCGGGCCACGGTGACTCTTGTTCTGTCTCTCAAGTCGGTAAAAAGTTGTGTTTCGGTGCCGGCGAAGGGGTGTGTCGGCCCCACCTTTCTGCCGCGTTGTGCAAACAGCCCTGGTGTCCCCCAACCCAGACCCGGGGGCCGGGGCCATAAAGGTCCTTTTCTGGTACGTTGAACACGGAGCTGTGAGAATAATGAAGCGGTAAGACGTCTCGTTTACTGAGGCTGCAGACGGCAGGGAGGTTCTTTCTGCCCGAATGCTCTAGCTGCTTGTTCGGGGTTGTTTTTGGTGCTGCTGAAGTTCCATTTTCCTGAATATCGTTCCATGGATAAGGAAAGAGAAAGAAAGGAAGAAAGGAAGAGAGAGAGAAAGAGAGAAAAGAGAGGGAAAAAGAGAAAAGAGAGAGGTGGGCGGCGAGAGGAAAAGCCGTTTGCCTGCTGAGAAATGTGCCTTCATTTCTCCCGGAGGACGTGGGCCGCGGGTCAGAATGACGTCCCTCTTGCTGCAGTGCGATTGTGGGGCGGCCGCGGTCCCTTTATCTTCGCGGGTCGTCTCCCTCCAGGCTGCCTTTTTTGTGAAGGTCTTGCGGAATCGAGTGTTTTCCCGGCTCTCGCGGAGGGCTTGGCGAAGCTCCCCCGCCGTTCGGGATGCAGGAGCGCAGGGACAGAGTCGAAACCCTTGAGCGGAACTCTGAGAGTCTCAGGGACGCTGCCCCGGTGACCGGCGCGCCCGGCCGCGGAGTCGAGCAGACGCAGAGGGCGAGGGAGTCGCCGGGGGCTCGCGTCCGGCAGGCAGGGGCGTGCACTGGGCCGAGGCTGGCGAACAGGTATTTCCGGGTTGTTTGGGTATTTTAGCAATGAAATCGTGTGCTTCACAAAAGACCTCTGAAGGCGCAGTGGAAGCTGACAGTTGTGGTACAATGTGTGTCATTATCCAATTAGTTTACACAAGTGTATGTTTATGCTCTGCTTAACACACCTCCGTGCGTTTCCAACTCCAGCAAACGCCAGAAGTCGTTCACGACTGGGATTCTAATTGCATGTACTTTACTCTGCTGCGGGTGGCCTGTGCTTCCAGTACCACGGGCACCTTGAATTCCGATCTTAAAATCCATTTCACGTTCATTTTGGGGGGAAAGAGCCAGGATTCCTTCGGGGGCACTATACTTGGTCAGGACAAGCCTGCCTGCCCCTCCCACCGACAGAGCTTTCTTCTCGGGTGAAGGTGGAACCCGGGTGAGAGCCGAGATCGCTCATTGTCAGAGAATCAGCTTTCGGCTTCACGGAGAGGAAGCGGTAAAGAGAAGTTCTGGAGTGCTTTCGCTGTGGAAGGAAGGGCGCGGAAATCCACCCCATCCGTTGTGCAAACCTTCGCATGGCCAGAAAATTGCCATGTTCCTTAACTAGTCGGTGGTCTTGATGAAAAGCTCTCCTTTGAATAATTCCTATTCTAACGTGGCTTTGCCTCTTCTCTGCCTGGGACGCTCACGGCCAGCCGGCGGGGGAATAAAGGGCTCCGTTGGGGGGCGCGTGCCTGGCCATCCCGCAGGGCAAGCCCGGGCTGGGGCAGGTGTTTGGAAAGCAGAAGGTGGTCGCTTGGGACTCTGGTCTCGTGCCTGGTTTTTCTCTCCAGTTACTTAAAAAGGATAAAAGGAAGTTGCACTTACTGTCCCCTCCCTTGGATGGCCTGAGAGCCTTTTTTCTGCCCGTGGCTCGGAGCACGGAGGACGTCACCGCCTTAGGGGTCACAGGCGGGGCACGCCAGGGCACCACTGGTCTCATGTGGCCCTCTGCCCCCGCACAGGGCACGAGCAGGCACTGAAGAGTGGGGAACGTCCCCCCAGGCAGCCAAGAATGGGTTTCGCATGGCGGGCTGGTCTTCCTCAGCAGAGAGGGCTTACTGAGCTCCTCGAGGTGGAGAGAATGCAAGACCCCCTCCCCTGGCCAGTGTCCCCTCCTGGCCGGGCCCTCCATCCCCTGATGTCCTCCCCACCCGGCCCTGTGACAGGCAGTCACATCTGTCAGAAGAGGAGCTGCTCTTTTCTTTCTGAAGATGCAGGGTCTGGGGGCCAGGTGGGCAAGTGTAGACATGGGGGCTCCTGGCCTCGGGTGCCGGCAGGCCGGACACGGAGACCAGGGGGGCCGGGAGCAGGTGAGGGGCGATCTGGGCAAACCGCTCCTCCAGAGCCTCCCCCAAGCCTCGTGGCAGGGGTCTCTCCTGCTGGTCTGCCTGAGCAGGTGCAGGGGGAGCTTCGGGTCTGGGTCCCGCGGAGGCAGGGAGGCCGGGGGCCGGTGAGGGTGGCAGGGGCAGGGTGCCAGTGCAGGGTGGCCAGAGCCCCAGGGGTGTGAAGGCTGACCCGTGGGACCTGCTCCTGTGGCTTCTGTGTCCTCCAGCGGTCTGTTTATCTGCGAAATGGGCCAACAAGTGGAGGGGGGCGAGAGACAGAAAAGGGGGTGGCAGTCCACAGAGGGTAACATGGAAATGTTCCGGCGTGACTCACGGGGTCTCACTCATGCTGCCCGATGCAAGGTGACCCTGCTGAGCCTTCAGGTGAGAAGGCAGGGGACGACTTTACGCCAAGGTGAGTGCAGATGGAGTCGAAGGCTCCTCATTATTCCAATCCCAGGACCTCCATCCCCCCATCCCCGTCCCTGAAACCTCCGAATCCTGGTTGTCGGGGGCTCTGGGCTTCCCTCGGCCTGACCAGCTTTTCTGTAAGACAGGCCAGCATATGACGTCAGCAACGCATACGTGTTTGCATATTTCCCTACTTTTTAGGGAATCATAATGTAGATGAAAACTATAGGCTTCTTGATCATCAGAAGCAGGTTAGATATGAAAATGGGGTACAAAGCGGGCCGCTGTAGAAATACGAGCAGCCAACCGTTCCCGAGGACAGGCGGCAGACGACGGCCTGTCGAACACTGCATCCCGGTGCTGCTGGGTCTGTCTCTGTCTCCACGTGCACTGGTGGTCGTGTCCCCTCTGAGGCTCTGGGGGATGGCTCAGGGCTTTTCCAGTGCCGTGTGCAAATTGTGCCTCAGCGTGGAGACCGAGCTCCAAGCCGGCCAGACGCTCTCGCCTCCCGGTGGCCGCGGGCCTTGCCGGTCAGAGCTCACACCCAGCAGGTGGCTCTGGGCACACCGCCGGCCCGCGACACTTGCCAGCCTCGCATTCCGCGGCACTGCCTATGTGGGCGCGTGGTGCCAACCCGGGGCCCAAATCTTCCTCCAAGTGTTTGCGAAAGATGGCGGGTTATGGAAACACAGACCTAAACACACGCCGTGATACGTGACTCCCCAGCTTTCTTTGTGCCATCGTGTGCTTCACTAATGCCGTCTGCCCGGTATCCCGCGAGCTTTATCTCAAAAGGTGCGAAAAATGACTCAAGCGCTCTTTGGAAGGTATTGGTTCCATTCTCAAAATATCATTCCTTCGCTTTTTGAAAAGTTAAAATGATGTTTTAGAAGATAAATTCTTGGCCCCTGGGAGAAAGGATTCGGTAGCAGGATCGTGTGTCTTCCCAACATGGAGAATATTTATTTCCTACATCATGGTTCTGGATATCCTTTAGAATTTGTGTTTACGGACTTAGAAGGGTGCTTATTTCAGGACACAAAGGTTGGAATTGCTATTAGAGTGCATTTCCATTCTTTTCTCACATTGCTTAATACAGCATCTTTACTTTGAAAGGAGGTACCTAATGGAGGTACAATTTATAGTAAGAATCCTCATCCTTTTGGTTTTACTTAAATAATTGTAGTTGAGCTCTGCTAGAAGACATTTTTGCTATTATCCTCAGATTTGAAGCAAAGATTTGAGAACGTAAATCCAAAGGGAAAATAAGAACGAAGGCAAACCTAACTGCCCACAAGAACAGCCCTGAGTGTTAAAACAGACAGTGTAGTAGACGGTGTTTCACCACACGATCGTCCTTCACCCTGGCTCATTGCCGGTTGGTAAAAATGATTTATCACCTTTGCACAGGAATGTCTGATTTCTTTCCTCTTTCAGATCTGTCAGTAATCTGGAATCACCCACGTATTTCCACTCCCGACATTAGCTACTTCTCTTGGCCTTGAGTCCTTCCAAAAATAAAGGAATTGTTTGTGCTGCTTCCTGGGGTCTATTTAAATTCTTACGTTCTCATCTCCAAGAAACACGCACCTGACAAACAGCCGGCCTCCGGAGGTGCGGGGTCCAATTCCCACCCCCCGCATCTGTGGGTCCCAAGCAAGAGGATCAGTGGAGGCCCACGTCTTGTCTTGATAGGTCAGCCGCAGACCAAGCCAAAAACGTAGGTTCTGCCTCGTACCTTGACCCAGGTGCCTTCCCGGTAACCCCCAGGCCTGAAGGCAGAATCGAGCCTCTTAGGACTTGGCCCAGGAGCCTCCGGGGAGGTTCATCAGAGCCAGACCCGCCACCAACTCTTCCTGCCCCACAGACCTCAGCCCCGTCTGTACCCACGGGCATCTGCCTCTGAGGCCCCGTTTGGGAGATGAGTTTGAGAAATGGTCCATGCAGGCCCAGGAAGGGGGCTTGCACCGTCTGCTTGGAGGCGGGGGAGGGGGATTCAGAGGTCCTGGCCCTCTGTGTGCTGTGGGGATGCGGTCTGAGTGCGCGTGCCCCCTTGGTTCCCGTCTAGCGGGGCGGGCCGGGATGGGGGCCAGAGCGGGCTCTCTGTCCCTCGGCTGCCGACGCGGTCATCCGTGGTCTCTGCTTGTGCAATTTTCCAGAAAATGGGTCAGATCATAGAACCCGTGGGCCGCGCTCCAGGGTAATGAGGTCTTAATATTATGGTGCATTTCCTCAACTCTTGGCAAATAGTGTTCTCATTAGTCTATTCGTCTTTAAAATGGTGTTTGTCTCCTAGAGCAGACAATCGGACTTGGTCCCACCGTGATGAGGTGCTGCGGTCCGAGCAGGACCGTCCCTTCGGGCAGCAGCAGGAGCAGTAGGCAGGTGTGCAAGGGGCCCGGCGGCCCGGGGCTCTCCCGGCCCCTTCCCCTTCAACCCCGGCTTGGCTTTGCACATTCGTGCAGTCGGGAGATGATGTGATCGGACTCACAGGACTGTGAGTTAGGGTCGTTAGGGATCCTAGGGTTGTAGCTCATCGAGTCCAGCAGGAACTTTGTAACATTTTCTTGCCTCTGAAATCGGACCACCTCTGTTGCAGTAGCTTAGATTCGGTGAGATGCGGTCATCCATCTGATTGATGCTCGAACAAGGAATGACCACCTCCGTCGGAAAACGTGTTGGGTTTCTGAGAAGGGCAGGGGTTGGACGTGCGGGCTCTGGAATCTGCTCCCCGGAAGTGCTCGGGCCCAGAGGAGCCGTGGAGTTGGTGCTGAGGGCTGGGAGGGTCACTCTTTAAAGTGGGGACACAGAGCAGACAGCATCTTGAGGCCACAAGCCCCACAATCCTCCCCGGAACCTTTGACGTTCAGAAAGACACAAATTGCTCTATTATTTTGAAAGAACGGAGCGTTTGTCTTCCATCCTGGGCACTAGCAGACTTTACAGCAAGAAGATAATTGACTTGAAATCCTCCCCCTTCCCTCAGAAGGAGGTCGGCCATGTTCTGATCGGGCTCAGAAGTGCCATTGGTCCCACTGGTTTCCTGAGAGGCCCCGTGCCCCACCCCTTCCCGGACACACCGACGGCCTGGGCCACACCCCCAGGGCAGCCCGGCACGGGGCCCCTCATCCGGTCTCAGAGCTCCCCAGTGTCCCCGACCGAATCCCCAAGTGCTAACCCTTCCTAGCAGCGCAGCGTCTCCCCCTGGGGGACCAGAAGTGACAGGCGGGTTCCTGCTGCTCCTTCCCTGGGACCGTCCGGGGAGCTGCTTCCTTCCCACCCCACAGCCAGGTTCTGCACCGACGAGGCTCCAGACTGTGGTCCCTGCAGAAAATGGCAAAGGGCTGCTCTGTGACCCGTCCCTGGGGACAGAGATGGCGTCTCCTTACTGATATCGGGCAAGACCCCGCGTGGCCTGGGACGGGGGCCAGGCTGCGGGGCGGCTCCTCACTGGGGGCTGGGGGGCCACGTGACAGTGGAGGTTGAGGGCACCCAGGCCTCTGGGAGTTGGGAAGGTCGCCTGGAGGGCACGGGGGAGGCTGTCTGCCTGTCCCCGGGTTCTCCGTGTACCCAGTCCTGTTCGTGCTCACCGTGCAGACCTGGGAAGCTTTCAGGGTCCCTGGGACAGGAAAGGGACCCTTGGGCGGGCGTGTCCCCAGGACTGACTGAGGAGGAGCAGGGGTCTCGGCAGGGAGAAGGATTTACATACCTTGCTGACATCCGTATGTTTATTCCTATAAACAGCCCAGCTGCTGCTGCTGCTCTGACATCTGTGCAGACGAGGGGTCCCCGCAGACACACGTAGGGTGCTCAAAAGGGGGAGGGGAGACGTTATAGGAAGGGAATTCTCTAGACGGAGGTGGGCAGGGCTGAGGGGCCTGAGGGGTGATGGAAAGCACCCAACCCCTCCCCCCCGGCTGGTGGCACTGAGGACCCTCTGCCCCTCCCCCCCCCGGGCTGGTGGCACTGAGGACCTTCTGCCCCTCCCCCCCGGCTGGTGGCACTGAGGACCCTCTACCACTGCCCACCGCAGCCTGCAAGCCACAGCGTGGAGAGAGCATTTGTGGGGCCAGAAATGGGGGTCTTGGGGGGCTGGATGCTGCTGTTGTTAAGCCACAGCCTGGCTTAATAAGTAAGTAGCCAGACGGTCCACTTTTCTGGAACACTCTGATTTCCCATGAATGTCTCTCACGGGCAAGAATCCGCAGGAACGAGAGAAGCAGGTGGGGGAGTTTAGGGCCGGTGGCTTCCCCAGGTGCAGAGCAGGGAGCCCCGGGGGCAGACGGAGGGGCAGGCGGAGGACCCCCAGCGTGTGGCTCTCTGGACACGGCCCCGCAGGAGGCAAGTCAAGGCCAGCAGAATAGACCCGGGGCTTCCTAACCCTCGCGACGGCAGCCTCGCGGGCAGGGAAGGGCCGGGCCTGGTTCTCTCTCTGCCCCTCCGGGCGCTCTGGGGGGTGTGGGGGGCCAAGGGGGGTGGGGGCTGGGGCGGTTCTGAGCCCCCCCTCTGGCGATTCTATCCAAGATCAGATGTGGACAGGGTCCGTCACCTGGAGCCAAAGGCATTCTGAAAGGAATTATCTCTACGGCAAAGGGTATTCGTTCAGACGGGGTTATCAATGTGGCAGCAAGAACACCGCGTGGACTGGACCCAAGTGAGCAAAGCGGGGGCAGTGGTTTTGCTGGGCTTGTCCGTCTGCCTCTAAGTCAGCTCAGATCTCACACTGTCTGTGTGCTTTGAAATTGCCATTGAAACTTTTTGTTCCTCATGTAAAATCCACTTTGTAATCATTACATTTCAAAAGTTTAGTTTTCTTTATAAAAATAAACTCTCTAGAGTAAATGTAAAAATATTAGAAAATAGAAATCACCCAAAGGCAACTGTTTTTTTCACTTCATAGTTAACTTTATTTCTAGCCATTTGAATCAAGCTTATTTTGCTTTTTTAAAAATAGCGTTTTAAAGAAATTGTCAGTTGAAGGATGGTGACCTGATTC
>JAQQSY010005753.1:0-11460 GCA_028646535.1 Procyon lotor | reverse complement strand
TACTTGTGATGTCTCTCTCTGTGTCAAATAAATAAATAAAATCTTAAAAAAAAGAAACTTAATTTTGTAAAATAGTTCCCTTGTTTGGACTCTGAGAATAGAGAATTAAAAAGTCAATAACAGAATCTATTTTTAAGTGTATGATACTCTTTCTACTGTAGAGTCCCCCTTTTCTTAATTTCGTCCCTAGGATTATTTAAAATCTCTCCTTTAGAGACAATCAAAATATTCTCAAGGTTCATTAATTTAGGATTCTTTTAACATGTATTCTTTACATGTTGTTTTGTGCCAAGTTCCTGGGCTGGGTATTGGGGATGAAATGATGGTAAAAAACAAACATGGCCTCTGTTTTGAATCAAAGAGATCTAGACCAAAACACATCATAAACTGCCAAAGACAAAGAGAAACTTAAAGCAGCAAGAAAAAAAGCAAGTTGTCATCTATCCTCAAAAATATTGACATCTAGGGGTGTCTGGGTGTCAGTTGGTTAAGTGTCTGCCTTTGGCTCAGGTCATGATTCCAGGGTCATGGATTGAGCCTCGAGCCAGGCTCTGTGCTCAGCAGTGTGTCTGCTTAAAGGATTCTCTCCTTCTCTCTCTGCCCGCCCCCTAGCTCTTTCTCTCAAATAAATAAATATATATATTTTTTAAATTAAAAAGTAAATAAAAGGAAAAGCGATCTCAAATCACTAACCTAGCTTTCTATCTGAAGAAAATAGAAAAATATGAGAAAAAAAAGCAGCTGCAGGAAGAATCTAATAAAGTGTGGAAATAATGAAATAAGGAATAGAAAGCAATAGAGAAAAATCAACTAAACAAAAAAGTTTGTTCTTTGACAAACCTGTAGCTAGACTGACCAAGAAAAAAAGAGAAACAATACTCAAATTATTAAAATAAAGAATGAAAAGGGGGACAACACTACCAACTTTATAGAAATAAAAAAGACTATAGGGAATGCTACAAACAATTGTGCCCTCAAGGAATTATGTAACCTAGGTGAAAGGGCCAAATTCCCAGAAATACATAGACTTTCTTTTCTTTTTTTTTTAAAGATTTTATTTACTTATTTGACAGAGAGATCACAAGTAGGCAGAGAGGCAGGCAGAGAGAGAGGGGGAAGCAGGCTCCCTGCTGAGCAGAGAGCCTGATTGTGGGACCCTGAGATCATGACCTGAGCTGAAGGCAGAGGCTTTAACCCACTGAGCCACCCAGGCGCCCCAATACATAGACTTTCAAAAGGGGCTCATGAAGGAAGAAAAAAATATGAATAGCTATTCAACAGGTGAAGAGATTCTTTTAATGTCTTTTTTGTGTTATTTTCTAATGTACCATTAATTCCCTTATTTCTTCCCCTATATTTCTTGAACTAAATTTATTCCCTGCAATTACAATTAATACGTTAAGTTATAGCCATTTAATTTTTATTAGTATCAATTTAATTTCAGTAGTACACACAAAGTTGGCTCCTTTTCAGCTTTATTCTTCCCCCTTCATTGTGCTATTATTGTACATATCACAACTTGACACACATACCATCCAACAACACAATTTTTCTAGTATTGCTCTATGTGGTTTTCCAGAATTCTTTCTTTCTTCACGTGGATTGAGTTGCTGTCCACAGTCCTTGCATTTCAGTCTTAAGCACTCCTTAGTACCTCTTCTTGGGGATGCCTGCTCCTGACAAATGTTCTCAGCTTTTGTTTTTCTGGGGATGTCTTCATTTCTCCTTCACTTTGGAAGGGTAGTTCTGTTGGGTATAGAATTCCCATTTGACATTCTTTTCCTTTCAGTGCTTTGAATGTGTTATACCACTGCTTTCTGGTCACCATGAGAAATCAGATTTTTTTTTTTTAAGATTTTATTTATTTATTTGACACAGAGAGAGAGAGAGAGAGAGATCAGAAGTAGGCAGAGAGGCAGGCAGAGAGAGGGGGAAGCAGGTTCCCTGCTGAGCAAGGAGCCTGATGTGGGGCTCGATCCCAGGATCCTGAGATCATGACCTGAGCCAAAGGCAGAGGTTTTAACCCACTGAGCCTCCCAGGTGCCCCCAGGAAATCAGATGTATACACACACACACACACACATATGTACACACACATATATATAACATATATATATATAACCAGTAAAACATATATACCAATAAAATATAACCAAATATAAAACCAAATATGTATAAAAAACCAAATATATACACCAATAATATATATATTATTATATATAATATATAAAACATATATCATTTTAAGTATTTTTATTTATTTATTTGAGAGAATGAGAGCATGAGTGGTGGGGAGGGGCAGAGGGAGAGGGAGACGCAGACTCCCCACTGAGCAGGGAGCCAGATATGAGGTTTGATCCCAGGACCCAGGCTGAAGGCAGACACTTAACCGACTGAGCCACAGAGGCGCCCCTAGATGTTAATGTTTTTGAGGATAGGTGACAACTTGTTTCTTTCTTGCTGATTTAAGTTTCTTTCTTTGTTTCTGATGGTTTATGATGTATCTTGGTCTAGACCTCTTTGAAGTTTTCCTATTTGGAGTTGATTGAGCTTCTCTGATGCGTAGATTAACAATTTTAACAAGTCGAAGTTTTCAGACACTATTTAAATGTTCTGTTTGCGGGGCGCCTGGGTGGTTCAGTGGGTTAAAGCCTCTGCCTTCAGCTCAGGTCATGATCTCAGGGTCCTGGGATCGAGCCCCACATCAGGCTCTCTGCTCAGCGGGGAGCCTGCTTCCCTCCCCGCCCCCTCGCTTGCCTCTCTGCCTACTTGTGATCTCTTTCTCTGTCAAATAAATAAATAAAATCTTTAAAAAAAAAAATAAATGTTCTGTTTGCCCATTTCTTTCTCTATTCTCTTTCTGGGACTCCCATTATGTATATGTTGGCCCAGCTGATGGTCCCATAGGTCTCTGAGGCTCCATTAATATTTTTTCATTCTTTTTTATTTCTGTGCCTCAGGCTGGATAGTATCGATTGACCGATTTTAAAGCTTGCTGACTTTTTCTTCTGCCAGCTCAACTTTACATTAAGCTGCTCTAGTGTGTTTTTCAGTCAAATTACTGTACTTTTTGACTCCAGAATTTCTATTCAGTACCTTTCAAAATTTTCTTCTATTTTTGATATTTTCTATTTGGTAAGACATTTTTCTCATATTTTCCTCTAGTTCTTTAGACATGGTTTCTTTTATTTTTGACCGTATTTATAATAGCTGACTTAACATCTTGGTCTGGTAAGTCCAGCATGCCAGCTACCTCGGGGAATCCTTTCTATTGGTTGTTTTCCCTGCACATGGGCCGTATATCATTGCTTCTTTGAATGCCATGTACTTTTTTGCTGAAAACTAGACTTTTAAGTAATATCATGTGACAACTCTGGAAATCAGAATCTTCACCTGCCCTCTTCAGAATTCGTTATTGGTGCTTTTTGTTGTTGTTGTTCTTGTTGCTCTTTTTTTTTTTTTTTTTCCTATAATGACTCGATTAAACTGATTTTATAAAGTTCATTATATAAAACCCCTATAGTTCCTGCATCATTTATCTTGGTGGTCAGCTATGACTAGACAGAAATTTCTTTATATACTTGAAACCATGAAATCTCTGCACTTGCTAAGGGCTCTGGGTTGCTTCTGTCATTTCCAGCTCTGTCTTGTCTTCACCTCACCCTTGCCTGAAGTCTCACGATTCACAAGATGAGAATATTTAAGATCTTCTAAGGTGTTTGCTGGGAATGCACGTAGCTTTACATGTACATGGGGGCTGCTAGATATCCAGGGGTATGTTGGAATTTCCCACAACTTTCATGGATGTGTAATTCCTCAGATTTTTTTTAACTTTATTTTTTTTTCTGTGAACTTCTTGTTCTATCTAACTATTATTCCTTCACCAGGCAGCTGTGATATTAAATAATCACCACTGATTATTTTCAATAACTGTCTGGAGAAAAAAGCAGGTCAGAGCAGTTTAGAGGAAAAAAAATCAGTTCAAAGTCACTCAGCACATCTGAGTGAGGTTAAATAAAGAAAGACTCTGAAAGTGGGTTTTCCCAGAGAGTCTGTGGACAGGTTGAACACTGAATATTCACCGAGGTTGGAGCTTGAGGGGTTCCTGCCCTGGATCCTGCCCAGGATCCAGTTCCTGCCCATCCCAGGTGGCTGGTCTTCAGATACACAGTCTTGAGGCTGCTGGTTTTCAAGGCTCCTACAGAGGTGGGGTGAGGAACATAACAAAGGGTAATTTAAAACACCAAAACCTCCCTGCTTTTACCCAAGTTGCATCATTTCTTTGGAATAAATTCTCCTTGGATTGTTGCAAGCCTTTTGTTTAATTTCCAGAGATCTAAAAACATTGATTTGCCATTTTTGTTGGTGTTTGATTGCTTTTGTGAGGAGCATATTTTTATGTAATTGGTTCTTTTTTTAAAGATTTTATTTATTTGACAGAGAGAAACACAGTGAGAGAGGGAACACAAGCAGAGGGAATGGTAGCGGGAGAAGCAGGCTCCCTGCCCAGCAGAGATCCCGATGCGGGGCTCGATCCCAGGACCCTGGGACCATGACCCAAGCCAAAGGCTTAACGACTGAGCCACCCAGGCGCCCCTATGTAATTGGTTCTTATTAATGTAGGTGGTCCTCACTTCACTGTTCTGAGCGTTGCCTCTCCTTCTCCCATTCTTCTTGCCGGGAACATCGAAGACGTGTGGAGTCGGAGCAGAATCTCGTTCTCACGAATACTACGGTCCACAGTAAGGACAGTGGAACAGGGTGATAAATAGAGCCTAAATTCTTTTATTCTTTTTTCTTTTATTTTTTAAAGATTTTATTTATTAACTTCAGAGGGAGGGAGAGAGAAAGAGAGAGAGAGAAAGAGAAAGAGAGAGAGAGCACAGAGAAGCAGACTGTCCACTGAGCAAGGAGCCCAGGATAATGACCTGAGCGAAGGCAGATGCTTAACTGACTGAGCCGCCCAGGCATCCCCAGAGCCGAAATTCTTTATAATGTTGAGCCATCATATCAACTCTGCACTGGGATTCCTATTTTTGGGAAAGAATCCATCCTTGTTTTTAGAAATCATTGCTCGTTGTTGTCGTTGTTACTGTTACTGGTAACTGAAAACAAGCACAACATGGCATATGGCATAGAACACTTGTTTAATAAATTATGTTTGAAGGACACTAGTTGATAATCTCAATTATATATGGCTGAGTACAGGTTCTCTTATGATGATTACTGAAAAAGCCACTGGAGACTTATCTTGAAGGAGTTCAATGGGCAGAGCCGGGCTGGAGGAAAGGGTCAGGAGTGGAACGTGAGAATGGCAAGGAGGTGGAGAAGGGTGGGGTTCAAGGGGATGTTGAGGAAATGGGGTTCCACGTGGCATTTGGATTGAGAAAGTCATTTCAGTCAGACATCAGAGGGCCTTCAGTGGTACGTTAAGGAGTTTGGCCTTTCTGACAAATGCAAATAGGTAGTGGAGTCTATCTCTTCCCAGAAGTTAAGAAAAAAATACCCTTAAAGATACCTCCAGCCTTTGCTTTAAAAGAGTGAGAGCTACACACCACGATTTTTCCAGCCTCCGAGCTCCCAGCTGGCCTGGAGAGATAGGACCGGCCCAATTTCAATTTTGCTATCTCTTCTACAAACACATTAGAGCATGACCAGCAATAAAAATGGAAAACTCATCCCACAGCCTGATAAATACCTCTTGAGAAGTGCCCGTTCTCCTGGGGGCAGCGTCGTCTTATACATGACGGGAGGCCTAGTGAGGAGGGCCACTCCACAAGTGTGAGTTGACGGGAAAGAACATGCATAAAAGATTTATTTTAAGTTCTTCCCGGTAACATACTGTTGTTTCACAGAATTCCTCCACAACAATAGTCTTACATGTCTCTTTAAAGCAAAACAACTGCATTAGAACTGTTTTAACAATTTCTGGTATGAGCCCTACCAGGCAGAAAGGGGAAATAGAGAATGGCTAGGCTTTGTAGCATGAGACATGTGGAAAACAGGTCCTATGGAGAGCTGACTAACATACAAATCATCAGCCCACATGAAGTTTACCTGAGCTGGATGTGGCAGGAAGTATTAGACGCCGCCTTCTGCACTCTCCAGGGATCGCTCCTAACTGTGGCCTGGGCTTATGCTTAATCCATAGAAAGTCCTTAGGAAATGTTATTTTCGTGTTATTAATATTCCTGTCCGTGAACTTACTGAAAATGAGAATCAGTAAAAACACATTCTTTCTGGTGGGAACATATCATCCCTCTCAGGTATATATTTAAAAAAGAAAAAAACAAGAAAATAGGTTGCAAGGAATTAATCTCTTGCCCACATGGAGAGTAAGTGGTGGCATGTGATCATGGTGCTCATTTCCTGCTGAATCTGTCCTGCGTCTGCTCTCATGTGTCTCCCTTGATGTTTCATAAGCCTGAACTCCACAGGTCTTTACTTAGAGGCTCTTGCTAGACTGCATGAAAGAAACGGTTACTTCCCATGGCTACCTGCCTTGTGTTCTAACCAAGAAACTTCTGAAATAATATTTTTCTTGCATAAAATAAAAATATTGAAAACTTTGAGTTTCCATTACACAGTCTCCCCACATGTTCCTTCTAAGATTTTTTTGCTCTATCTTTATAAGTCTGGACAGAATAGAGAAATAATAACTTTCTCCATTTGGATCTCAAAGTAGCGTGCCTTCCTTGTGCATAATTTTGGATGAGTGCTGTCTGCTACTTTCTACAGTGGCCATTGAACACCTGACGTGTTGTTGATGCGACTGAGGAAATTTTACATTTTTTTGCTGTTAATTAATTTAAATTTAAATAGACCCAAGGTATTAGTGGCTACTGTACTGGGCGGTGTGATTCTAGATAAACTCTGGGTGGAGACCAAATCATAATAACTTAGCATGCTGAGAAAAACCCTATTAACTCATGGTTGAATGCATACCTCCCTTTGAGCTTCGGGTGAAGATCTCCGTGTGTGTATATGTGTGTGTGTGCTTCTGTCTCTGTGTTTTCTATTTTTAAACTAAGAATTAGTGAGGTCTAATTTACACATAATAAAATTCACCAATTTTTGGTTACAATTCAATGAGTTTTAATAAGCACTTCCAACTCTGTAAACACCACCGCCACCACAGTCATGACAATGGGACATTTCCTTCCCTTTAGAATATTCCCTGGTACCCCTTTACAGTCGCCCACGTCCCTCACTCCAGCCCGTGACACTGCTGATTTCCTTCCTGTCATTAGGACTTCACTGTTCCTTTTTGTCCGACTTGATCTCACTGTCATGTTTTTGGGATCTACCCATGCCTTGTTTTGTATCAGTAGTTTCTTCTACTGATGAATAATAGGCCATCATATGCGTCTGACACAGTTTGTCTTTACACCAGTGGGTGGACATTTGGATTGTTCACATTGTTTTGCTAGTACGAATAAGTCTGGGTGAACAGAATTTTTAACATTTATTTTTGGTAGGTTGGAGAGAGATGGCTGCGTTGTATGGTAAGTGCGAGTTTAACATAAGAAACTGCCAATCTGTCTTCCAAAACACCTTCCATCTTGCACACCCGCTGGGCATGTGCAAGAGCTCCAGTCATTCCTGATATCTGCCAGTAGGTAGCAAGGGTCGTCTTTTAACATTTAACCATTCTAGGGCCTGGCGCTGATGGACGCATGGCGAGATGCGAGTCGGAGGAAGTCAAGATAATAAGGCCAAAGCCTTGACTAGATCAGAATGCTGATGATACGTGTGGGCCATATTCATTTCCCTCTCGTAAGCAACCCAGGCTGGGCACCGTTGTCATGTTAGCCGTATGGCGGACAGGTTACTTGTCCTCTTCATCTTAGCATCTTCCACCTTGCATCAGTGTCCTCGGCTGAAAACCAGGTTGAAGGGCCCAGCATCACAGGACGTGGCGAACGTTGGAAGGGTGGCCCACACTCAGTTAGTGTCTGGCGTGGCGTTCAGTGTCCAACTCATGTTAGAGACGTTGCCCTTGCATGGTGACATCTGACTGCCCGCAGGACTCCAATTCCTTCTTCTTGCCTCTGAGAAGACTTGATCTAATGACTCTCCATTTTAAACATAAATGATACAGTTAAATTTTTAATTTTTATTACTATTTTCCACAATCTCGTATTTGTTTTTCATTGCTAATTAAAACTCTTATTTAAAGACCTTAGTTTCCGAACACTTCCAGAAGGCGAAATATTTTATGACAAAAAATATGGAGAAGGGGTGCTCGGCTGGCTCGGTCGGTGGAGCATGGGACTCTTGATTGTGGGGTCATGAGTTCAAGCCTCATATTGGGTGTTGAGATTACTTAAAAAAATGGAGAATTGATGAAATAGGACAAGCCCATCATACTGAAACATTTGTCATTTCTTAAGTATGACCTTCAATTTTGCTCTTTCTGGATTTTTATCTGTTGTATCCTTTTCTCCAATCCTACTCCTGCTTGAAGATCTAGCTCACACATAAAATCCTTCTGAAGCCTTCCTTTCTCCCTGAGCCACAGTGAACCTTCCTGTGCTAATCCTCACAGGAAGTCTGGGATAGAACTCTCCCTGCATTTATTCTCTTATGATTCTGTATGTACTTTCACTCGAGCACATATTACATTTGTCTTGTATGAGAGTAATTTGTAAAAATCTCCCTGAGTAAAGGAACCTAATTTTATATGAATTTTCCTCCAAACACTTAGTGCACTAAAACATATAGTAGGTCCTTATCAAGTCTTCGATAAATAAGCTTAAGCTAGAATAAAGAAAGCATCAAGATTTCAAAATAGAAGGGTGATGTAGCCAAAAGTACTAAAGATCACACGTGAATATTCTTGTTACTAGTCTCAGGCACCCTCTGATGGATGAGATGGTTCAAAGCCGTTCATTTATGAATGTAAATTGGGTGTTTAAACAATGAGTCCCATCCTGATTCCTCTCATTAGCCTCTCCCGGTAGAAAGAGTGTATTTCTAAACACATTTTACACATACTACATTTCTTATTAAGTGTGAAACTCAACCACTGTTTGAATGTGCTAATGCCACAAATTAGGAAATGAATCTTAAGGAAATTCACCTTGAAATAAACACATAAATTATGAACTTAATTACATAAATGAAGAACTTCTTGCCAGGGCTTTCTTATATAACAGTTGGTCATTATCTGCAACAGAAATTCAGTTGTATATGGAAATATTTTTGTACATTTAGAGTACTTTGGCCTTATAGTTAAGTGTACACACACATATACATACACACATCACACACATCATTCACACTCACACATACACACACACACAAGCATGCACGCACACGTGCACGACCAGTTCACTCAAGTGAATAACTGTTGTGCCTTTAAATTGAGAGTCATTCCTTTTACTTTAAGACATTGAATTTTTTTTAAGCTTCAGCTAAAGGTAGTTTCTCAAGGCTTTCTTCGTGTTTCATGTTACTGGACTCTAATCTAGGACTTGGATTTTGGTGCCAGTCTTTTAGCTTTCATGCATTAGTTAAAAGTCTAAGAATGATCTTGCCTGTTCCCCCTCCATGGCTCATGAGAACATGGAAAGATGTGAACAACCTGTAGCTAAAAAAATGGGAAAAGTGGTGCCAAATAGAGTTGTACCTAAGGAATAGTCCATCTATTACAGAGAGCTCACATAATTTAATACATTTATTATCTCACAAAAAGGGACAAATTAAAACCTGAGCAAATTTTGAATGTTTGACTAGAAGAATAAGTTTTGTTAAAGGAAAAATCTCCTATACCTCAAACTGTTCCAGTGTTAAAACTAAAGACAGGTGATCCCTGGAACGCACTAAAAAAGCATGTTATACAGAATGTGCTTTGGATTAGATAGGTGGACTTGTGAGGTGACTTTGGGGACACAGTCTGACCTGGGAATGGGACGTTCATTCATAAGTTTGCACTTTCATCTTTATTAATATTTTTCACCTTGATGATAATGTTCATAAAGTTTGTACTTTCATAGAACAAATGGTGTAGTCACTTACACTGTACAACTTACAGAGCTGATTTTGTACACTGTTATATTTTCAATAAATGTACATATTCTTTTCTTAAGTGTTGGGATTTTAAGTTGTTATAGTGCACAGTTGGAGCGGGAGCCGTTTCCCTACCTTCTGCTTCCCGGCCTTGTGCAATCAGGACCATGGACAACTGCCAACATATTAGTTGTATTTACACTTTCTTTAAATTCTGAGACTTTTATGATTTGTGTTTAGTCTTTCTCTTTTTTACTGAGGTTGGGCCCTAATTTATTGAACATGATGGATTTTCCTGTATAAATTTCTTTTTTTTTTTTAAAACATCTAAACGATAAATCTTGTAACACTGAAAAAAATAAATAAATAAAATTAAAAAAAATCTAAACGTTATTTATTTATTTTTACAATTTTGGTTCTTAAATTCGTCTGTATAAATTTCTAAAAAAATACTAGACATGGTAATTGGGTAATGAAGAAAGAGTGAATGAAGAACTGTATTTTACCTCATGTCATCTATAAATGGTATTGCCTGCATCATCAATCCTGTTTCTTTAGTTTGCATCATTGTGTCTATTACACTTTTTATTATTCCATTCTTAAAATTCATTTTCCATGGATACATAGAGTTGTAGGTATTTTATGAAGGATTAATAAGGGATAGATTTCTTTTGAATTTCCAATTTAATTATACCCTTAAATTTACCTGGTTACTGGAAGTCACTTGATATCATATTAAGCTACGTGATTCTGAAAATTGTGCTTTGGAAAAAAATGAAATATTGAAACTGAAAATCCTCAAACTTGATCTGTAGTTCTAATTCTACATCAACATGCATTTAAAAAAACCCTAATCTTAGTCTGACTTTATCACATTTGACACTTTCATCCATATTCAGAGCACCTTTACTTTGAGTAAGGGACTTAAATACCATTTCCCACTGAATACAAGCGTAGTCTTCTTTGAAGTTTTTCCATTGTTAAAATTAAGTTCTGTGCTTGATCTTTAGCTCTGTTTGCCTCTGGCTGCAGGATATGAGTATCCATTTACATACTGCCAAAGAAGTTTACTGGCCTTCACATTATGCTCTAAATTGTGACTAATGGATCTGAGCCTGTCATTTCTCTATTTAAGGAATGGCACTTCAGAATAGTTCTTATAATTTCCACTTCCCCTCCCCCCGTTTTTTTTTCTTCAAATCCTGAAGATACTGCAAGAGCTGGTGTATTTCCTTCGATGTTTATCCCTGCTCTAGTTTACACAGACAGAGGCTTTGATGCCCATACCTCTATGTACCTGATGGGTCCTCTGAGTACACCTCTGCCGCCAACCAGAGCAACTTCACTGTCTCAGGGCAGGCAGGCATCCAATTCCAGAATCCCAAGCCATCCAGAACCCCTTCTTAAGACCTCGACTGTCACCAGCCACAGTAGACTGAGTTCCCTAAA
>JAQQSY010005752.1:0-11461 GCA_028646535.1 Procyon lotor | reverse complement strand
GCCATTGCACTACTCGGTATTTACCCCAAAGAAGCAGATGCAGTACAAAGGGCCACATGTACCCCAATGTTCATAGCAGCAATGGCCACAATCGCCAAATGGTGGAAAGAACCAAAATGCCCTTCAACAGATGAATGGACAAAGAAAATATAGTCCATATATACAATGGAATATTATGCTTCCATTAGAAAAGATGAATATCCAAGCTGTCCACTTATAATTTGTGTACTTTGGGGTACGTATATTATATGATTATATTATATGGTACTCTTATTCCTTTCTTGTGTGCATTTTTGCAATTTAACCAAACATTTTAGGCATCCTCGTTTTATATTCTGCATTTGATATACACAATATCATAAGTTCTTAGGAGTTTTTAGTTCTAATTTATGGTGACTTCTTTCTTCATATATTTTCTTAATTTTGGAATGGGAGCTTATATTCAGCTGGGGTCTATCTGTAGGAATCCTATAAGGCCTAGATTGAGACTATGTCTCCCCAGAAAGATCTGCACAACTTTTGTCAGATGTCCAGAATTGTTACCAACTCAGGCTCATAAAATTAACTTCTCAAACCACACAGTGTAGATTCAAACCTCAAACCCAAAATCCACACAGGCGGCAATATATCATCACAAATTCGTTTTCTTCCCCACTCAGAGCAAGGGCAAAGACAAATGTCCTTGTGATTTCTCTTTGTTAAAAGTCAGATTTGTTTTTTCAGTCCATTCTTTCCTGGAGGCCATAGCCCTGTGGGGGTCTTAGACCCCTCCCTTTCATCTCCCTAACATGCATGGGTCCCCCAAGGCATTGTCTACCAGGCCCACAGGACCACCCGCACATCCGGTTTACCAGACTAAGTACCCCCAGGATTCGCTTACACCTCCAGTTTCCAACTCCCTTTCCATTTGTGACTCCTGGCCTTCTCCTTGGCCTTCTTTTGACCTCAAATACACTGAAAAGGATGTTTGTTACATTTAACCTAGTGTTTCTAGGTATTTTGTGTTTGGGTTGTTTTCACTTTGTTGTTGTTGATTGTTCTGAAGGTGGAATTAGCGGAAGTTCCAGTCTAGATGTGTCCTGGGAGCCGGGCACAGGGCACTATTTTTGCTGGTGAAGCTCTAGTGGAACTCACATGACTCAAGGGCCAACAGCCCTAGGCGGTTGCCCAGTATGTAGACTGAAGCTGATTAGGGCAAAAGCAGCAGCTCTCCTAAGGCAGCGGGTTGCGGTAGTGTTCTCGGACTCATTCCTGGAAGCCCAGCCCGGGTCCTGCTCCTCCAGCTCTCCCAGTGATTTTGTAAGAAGAAAATTCCCTTTGTCATAGCTCTTTCTCCTTAAAATAGAAAGAGTGGCTTCTATTATCTACAGCTGAACCCTGCCTGACACAGACATCAAGAGTCTTAAGACAGAAGAAGTGATTAATAAATATAAAAGGGTTTGGCCATATTTGTAATTGAAGAAATTCAAATTAAAATGATACATGCTTAATTTTTTAAGTTATTTTTTCAAAAAGATACATTTCGCCTATTCCATTGTCAGGTATTCAAAAAATGATGTTCGGTGATGGTAAAGATTTGAGGAAACAGAGACACTTTCTTTCACTGCTGCTAAGAGAAAATTAGCACAATTTTCTGGGTTACTGTTACTTTTCTGGGTAACAGAGCTTTAAAAATGTATATGACCTTTGACCTAGTGATTCTACCTCTTATGGTTTATCCTAAAGGAATAATTATGTGCACAAAGATTTCATTGCAAGAATGTTCAATGAAGTATTGTCTGTAATTTTTTTTAAAAGGAAATTATCTCACGTTGAACAATTGAAGGCTGGTCCAATAAATTACAGCACCTACATAACAGAGAACATTATCCAAACTGAAAAATCTATAGTACAAGAAAGCTAAAGAAAAGGGCAACTGTTGCCAAACTATTAAATGGAAAGACCAGTGACAAGCAGCATGCGCAAGACGATTCCATTTTTGGTAAAATAAGTTGATGAAACAATATTTTCAAAATACTAGCAGACAATAAGCATCTCATAGACATTATTTTGAGCAAAAGAAGCCAGATATAAAATACCACCTGTTAAAAGAAGCCAAAATCATGTTCGCCATTATGTGTTTGGGGTGGAGAGGATTCTGGGAAAATGGATATTGACTAGGAAGGAGCATAGGAAAACTTCTGGATGCTGGAAACGTTTTGTATCTTGAGCTCAAATGTAGTCATATAGATACCTACAAATGTAGAACTTCATTGAGCTACACACTTAAGATGAGTGTTTCTCATGCCCCTTATTGTCTATGTGTTAAAACTCAATGACAAAGCAAATCTTTCTGCCTGTGTGTCCCGTTTCCTGCCCCCAAGCACCGCTACCCTTTTCCCCAGCAGGTCAGTCTCATGCTGGTTGTTTGGAGAGAGGTATGACAAAGAGCTAGTCCATGGGGCAGCAGCCTTTTTCAGTCCGTGTTCCTGCCTGAGCTGACCCAAGGGCCGTACCAGCTGCCCTGCCCGTAGAGTCCACTGAGAAAATCCCTTAGCCATTGGGTATGTCCATCTTCACACTTAGGTTTGCCTTGGTCTCTGCCCCTACCTATGTGGATGACCCCACCTGAAATCATCCTAGGGCAAGAAAAAGGCAGAGAGGAGGATGTGCCCCAGGAGAGGAGAGGGATGGAGGTGAGAAGTAGGGAGCAGAGACACCAAAAGGATCTAGTTCAAGGAATTCTAAGCAGGGACCATGGTCAAATATCTCACATTGCAAAGGCAGGGAGGTGAGAGGGAAGGAAGAGAGGGAGGGAGGGAGGGAGGGAGGGGAAGGTAGGCTGGGAGGAAGGAAGGAAGGCGGGAAAGAGGGAGGGAGGGAAGAAGGAAGTGTAAAAGATTTCAAAGATGTGCACTAAAATATAATAGAGTTATGGATGATTTTTATTTTTTGCTTGACTGTATTCTCTAATTTTTTTTTACAACAAATGTGTATCACTCTGCCTGGGTCTCCGCTGATCTCAGATCAGCCCACTCTGGTCTATGTTCATCTTGGGCAATCTATCACCTCTGCGATTGTGCAAGAAACATGATTTTGCTGAGTCTTTTCTTGATAACAAATTACTGAAGATAGAGCCAAGGAGGGGGGGGGGACAGCTCTGGCACACATGTGAGCAGAATGTGCTGGATTCTCCCACGCACAACACGCGAGGTGGATCCTGGGCCCAGAGCTGCGGGGGAGGGAGTGGTGACTTCAGGCCACCAGGCCACCGAATCCCATGCTCTTCCTCCCTTTCCACACTTGGTCCCAGGAAGGGGCTCTTTAGACTCTTTCCTACTGAATTTAAAAGCATTTACAGATCAGAGCCCTCAGGAGGCTCCGAATCTAAGGAGAGATCCTCTGGTTGTAGATTTCTGCAAAAAGGCAGATGCTACACAGGTGTATTTATGGTGGGACAGGAGGCCTCTCCCACCCACTCGGCCACTGGAACCCCGACCCAACGAACCCTATTTCCCACTTACTGCTCTTACTTCCTTGTCCGGACCGGATGGCCTGTAGTTGGTGCCACAGTTTAAAATCATGTCAATATTGATTCGACTCCTATCCTCGGACTGGTGATCACGTGCTACTGAAAAGAAAGTCTGAGGTGACCGGGGATGCCCAAGGGGCCCCTCTGCAGGAAGTGGGCTTACGGAGTCCTGGAAAGGTGCACGTAGTTGGGACATGCCAGGAGATAGTTCGCAAGGGCTTGGAGGCAGGACTGTGATGAAACCCCCTCTGGCTGGAGCAGAGAATTTAGGTGGAGCTCCTTCTCCCCAGAGGCTAGAGAGAAGCTCAAGATGCATTTCCTGATAGGATGGATGGGATGGTGGGAGATGGAAAGGCAGCTGATTAATTTGGATTTTATGTTGTAAGTGATAAGGAGTCAAATAAATACTCTGAGCAGCCCAGTGATAAGCTGAAAATGTACTTTGGGGAGATGGACGAGTGCAGGACAGATAAGAGAGAACTGGTGGTGAGGGGGCCAGGCGCTAGGTTACTCCCCGGCCGCAAGAGGACTTTGGGAGGCAGCCACAGACACAGACATTGCAAAGTAAGAATCAGAAGACCCAAAGAAATAGATATTCCAGCATGAAGGAGGAAGAGATCTATATGGTGGTGATGTATGGACATTGAACTGACGTGATAAAATATTAGTTCTAATTAGATTGTGAAATATTAAGTCTATACATCATAATCCCTACAGCAACCATTACAAACATGTACAAAGAGATACAGTGAAAAATTCCATAGAAAATTAAAATGGAGGGGCGCTTGGGTGGCTCAGTCAGGTCGAGTGTCCAACTCCTGATTTTCAGCTCAGTTCAGGATCCCAGGATCGTGGGATTGAGCGCCCCCCCACCCCACTCTCGGCACTCTGCAGGAAGTCAGCTTGGGATTCTTTCCCTCTGCCCCTCCCCCTGCTCTCTCTTTCTCATAAATAAATCTGGAAGGAAGGAAGGGAGGGAGGGAGGGAGGAAGGAAGGAAGGAAGGAAGGAAGGAAGGAAATTAAAATGGAACATTAAAAAATATTCAGGTAACCAAAATAAGGGAGGACAGAGGAAATAATGAAAAACAGGGAAGAAGCAAAAAAGAAATTAAAAAATTTTAAAAATAATCTAAATCCAGGGGTGCCTGGGTGGCTTAGTGGGTTAAAACCTCTGCCTTCAGCTCAGGTCATGATCTCAGGGTCCTGGGATCAAGCCCCGCATCGGGCTCTCTGCTCAGGAGGGAACCTGCTTCCCCCTCTCTCTCTGCCTGCCTCTCTGCCTACTTGTGATCTCTCTCTCTCTGTCAAATAAATAAATAAAATCTTAAAAAAAAAAGATAGTAAATCTTCTGGGATTTCTCAGTTATTTGCAACTACTCAATTCTGCTTTTCTAAGGGAAAAGTCGCCAAAAAAAAAAAAAATGTTAAGTGAATAAGCCTGTCTACGTTTCAATAAAACTTTAGTTACCAAAACAGGTCATTAACCAGATCTGACCCCACAGGCAGTTTGCCCGCCCCTGATCTAAACACGCAGATTAAGAGATAAGAGATTTGAGAATAAATGAGAAAACAAGACCAAACTACATGCTCTCTACAAAACAAAACATACAGACTCCCACACACAAACTCACCTTAAATATAAAGATAGAGGTAGGTTAAAAATAGTAAGATGGAAACCAATACGCCAAGCAAACATTAACCAAGAAAGAGCTGGAATGGCTGTTAGTACCCGGCAGAGCTGACTTCAGAGCCAGAAAAATTATGGGGTTTAAAGAGGAACATTATTGCTGACAGACAGCTCTCTCTCTTTTTTTAAAGATTTTATTTATTTATATGACAGAGAGAGAGATCACAAGTAGGCAGAGAGGCAGGCAGAGAGAGAGGGGGAAGCAGGGTCCCTGCTGAGCAGAGAGCCTGATGTGGGGCTCAATCCCAGGACCCTGAGATCATGACCTGAGCCGAAGGCAGAGGCTTTAACCCACTGAGCCACCCAGGTGCCCCTGAAAGACAGTCCTCTAAAGGCCCTCAAATCTCTGAACATCTTGTGAGCTGAGGCAGTAACTGTCTTGGATCTGGGGTATTTTTTCAAGGATGTTTGTGCAGTCAACAGCACTGGAAACAGAAACCGCTTGGGTAAGACAGTGGCTGGTCTGCTTTCAGTCCAGTAACTGCAAAGGTCAGGAAGATTTCCCGCCTGTAATCAAAGGTCTGGGTCCCCCAGCCCCAGGGATCCTCTGCTGTGCTGCAGCCCCACTGTGCGCAGGTCCCATCCGGCCCTGTCTGCATCAGCCACGGAGCGATGGGGCTCAAGGAAGTGGTGCAAAGGCTGGCAGTGTGGCTACTGTTCCGTGGCTAATAACATCCTGCATCTTTTTTTTTTTTAAGATTTTATGTATTTATTTATTTGACACGGAGAGAGTTCACAAGCAGGGGGAGCAACAGGCAGAGGGAGAGGGAGACGCAGGCGGCTCTCCTCTGAGCAGGGAGCCCGATATGGGGCTCGTTCCCAGGACCCTGGAATCATGACCTAAGCGGAAGGCAGTCGCTTAACCGACTGAGCCACCCAGGCGCCCACATCCTGTGTGTTCTACCAGCATCCATGAAACCGAGGCAGGCTAACTCACTCATTAAGCTTGCAAGTAGGGTAAAACCTCATGCCCTCTGCTGTCCTTGCAAATGATAAAAGAGTTGCCAAGAGCGCAGAGCCATTCTAAAGGCTCGTGCACCAGACAACAGAGCTTCAAGACACCTACAGCAAACACTGATCAAACGAAGGGGAAGTGGACAAATCCAAAATGGTAGGTGGAAAGTTCAACAATCCTCTCAGTCATCAATGGAACAAAGTAGACAGAAAATCGGCAAGGACACAAACTGAAAACACACCATCAACCGACTAATGTGATCGATACTTGCAGAACAGTTGACTTAATACATTCTTCCTGGGGAACATTCACCAAAACAGACCCTACCCAAGGTTATAAAACAAGCCTTGGTAAAGTTAAAAGAACTGAAAAAATACAAAATATGTTCCATGACCACAAAGGAAATTAGAAATCAGTAAGAGAAAGATAACTGGCAAATCTCCAAACTTAAAAATTAATCAACAGAACTTCTGGTTTCAGCTCTCTTGGGAGCCCAGTCTCAGAGGGACCCCACATTTTTGTGGGCGTTAGCTCTGGGAGCCCCACTATGCTTTCAGGCAGGGGGAAGAGGAAAATTCACCATTTTGAAAAACCCCCAGAGAGGTCTCCCTAACAAAGGGCTGCCCTCTAAGGGAATCTTATCTGATTTGAAGGAATGGCAATTAGCCAGTTCTAATCCCCTCAAACCTTCTTGCCTCAGGTAGGGGGAGGGAAAGCGAAGGCTAAGAACTGCTTCTGAAGGTCACAGCCCAAGAACTTAACCTCCTAAAGACAGATTTAATTAGATGATTACAGAATACCTCCCTCCCCTCACACCTTAACCACAGGATCAGCAGGGCTCCGGAATATAGTCACAGGGATTACAATGGAGAGAGCTAGAGCTGCAAAACACAAGACTATTGAAGAAGTTCTTAGGAAAGCCCAAAGACAATAGGGAAGCATAAAAAAATGAGGAAACCAGAGGAAGTCTCTGGTACCTACAGCTAGAGCAAACATTAAGCACAGGCAACTCCTGGCTGATGAAAAGAAAACTTTACCCTAAAAGCCTAGATCACTCCAGTTCCTCTTACCTGACACATTAGGTCTGGCGTTCAACAAAAAAATTACCAGGCATGGTAAAAGACAAGAACAGTTACAGTTTGAAAAGATAAAGCAAGCATCAGAACCCGACTCAGACGTGCCACACAGAGTATGGACTTAACTGACAGGGAATTGTTTAATGTCTACAAGGAAAAAGTAGACATGTAAGAACAATGGTAACAGGCACACAATATGGCTAATGATTCTTCACAAAGATGCAACATCAATTCACTGGAAGGAAGTCTTCGAAGGACTTGTATCCAGAATACATAAAGAACTCTCAAAATTCAACAGTAAGAAAACAACCTGATTTTTTTTTTAAAGATTTTATTTATCGGGGCACCTGGGTGGCTCAGTGGGTTAATTAAGCCTCTGCCTTCGGCTCAGGTCATGACCTCAGGGTCCTGGGATTGAGCCCCACATCGGGCTCTCTGCTCAGCGGGGAGCCTGCTTCTCCCTCTCTCTCTGCCTGCCTCTCTGCCTACTTGTGATCTCTCTCCGTCTGTCAAATAAATAAATAAAATCTTAAAAAAAAAAAAAAAAGCATTAGTCTGTTGTATAGAAAAACAGACTGGGAAGACCTGGAAAGCGGGGGGGAGGGGGGGAGTGTGTTGCCTTTGCACTTAGTTTTAAGGTGTAAGTAGGCTGAGGAGTAGGTGAGGAGTAGGAGAGGGAGAGAATCTCACGTAGACTCTCCGCTGAGCATGGAGCCCGACACGGGGCCCAATCCCATAACCCTGAGATCATGACCCAAGCTGAAGTCAAGAGTCAGCTGCATAACCCACTGAGCCCCCCGGGTGCCCCCAACCTGTTTTGTTTTTTTTGTTAATGGGAAAAAGGCTTGAATAGACCTTTTCATCAATGAGAATAAATGTATCGCAAATAAGTCCATAATGATGCTTCGCATCATTAGTCTTTATAAAATTGCACATTAACACCATGATAAGATACCACCATCACATATTACCACTAAATAAAACGTGACAATACCAAGTGCTGATGAAGATACAGAGCAATCAGAACTCTCACGCTGCTCATGGGAAAACAAAATGGTTCTCTCCAGGAAACGGTTCGGCAGATTTGTATAAAGTTAAATATATACTTCCCAAATGACACAGCAATGCTCTCCTGGGTATTTAAACTGACTATTTATACACACAAAAAACCTGTACACAAATGTTTATAGCAGTGCTAGTTATAATTGTCAAATAGTGGAAACAACCCAAAGTTCCTTCAACAAGAAAATGAACAGTGGTATATCCATACAATGGAATGAGTGATAGAAAGGAATGGGCTATTAATCCATGCAACAGCATGCATGAATCTCACAGGCATTATATCACGATATGATTCCATTTTTTATGCCATTCTGGGAAGGGCAAAAGTGTAACAAAGAACAGATTTATGATTCCCAGGAGTAACAGATGGGGTAGGATATGACTACAAAGGGAGTTTTCTAGGATAATGGAACTGTTCTAGATCCCGAGTATGGTGGCGATTACACTATTTATACATGTGTCAAATCTCATAGAATTGTAAATTTTTAAAAACTCAATGTTACTGCACATTCACTGTAAAACCAAAAGAAAGACTCCAGAAGGAACTGAAAGAGGCAAGACACAGACTGAGAGAATATATTCATGATACATAATGCTTAACAAAAGACTCGTATCCAGAAAACATAAAGCATTCCTAGAAATCCTAGGGAAAAGACAGACAAGCCCATTAAAAAAAAGAAGACTCAAACAACCATTTCACCAAAAAAGGTTACCCAAATGGCTAATAAGGTACTACAGAGGCTCAACACCATTATTCACAAGAGAAATACAAACTAAAACCACAAGAATATACGGCTACATACTCACCAAGACTTTTAACAGACTGTTAATGACAACTGTTGGCAAGGATATTAAGTAACTAACTTTCATAAATTGATTTAAACTTTTTGGGAAACTGTCAGGCAGTGTCAATTAAAACTAAACGTACCCCTATCCTATGACAGAAATGCCATTATATACCCAATAAAACTGAACTCATTGATCCACCAAAAGAACATAAGAATGTTCACAGCAGTTTCATTCATAATAGACAAAAACTGAAAATAACCAAATTGCCCATCCGTGGTAGAACTGGATTAAATTAATTGTAGTGTATCCTTACAAAAGAATACGACCCAGCAATAAACAAACTACTGATACATGCAATACCATGGATAAATCTTACAGACATTACATAGGGTGAAAGAAACCAGACAGAAAAAAGTACACTGTTTGATTGCCATTATATAAAGTTTAAGAACAGGCAAATTAAAATGTATTAATGTATTTCAGAACAGCGGTTACCTCTGGGGTAAACGAAATGTCCTACATCTTGAGCTAGGAACTGATTACATGTGTATACATACATGAAAGCTCACCTATCTCTTAAGATCTGCGCAGGTTATTACGTGTAGGTTATACTTCAATTAGCAAAAAGGTAAAAAAGATGAAGGGATGAAGGAGAAAAGAAAGAAAATGAAGAGAATGAAAGGAAGAGATTAAGGAAAGAGGGGAGGAAGGGGAAAAAGGGAGAAATGAACAGGATCGCGGGGCTGGGGGGAGGGCGCGCCTCAAAAACGTCCCTACACCCTCTACTGCTATCCGCACCTTAAAGAAGGAAACGCTTTCAGGTCTGATGTGTTCAGTGTTCAGAGAGCGAGTGGGTGACCCGGGCGGAGGCCTGAACCCACGTGTGTACTACGTCAAAACCTTTTTTCCCCGTCTAATAGCTCAAAAGTCACCTCCTCCTAGAAAGGTGACCTCGAGAAAAGCCTCCCACCCTGAATTGATCTCTTCCTCCACGAAGGACGTCTATCTCACTACCACCGGCCTCAGTCGCTATCTGCCACCCACAATTTTGTGAGCCTGCACGGGAGGGTAGAGCCGCGTCCATTCATCTTAGACTTCCTGCAGGGCTTAGCGCCTCCTAAATTAACATGTTCTCGGGCGGGACAAGGAGTCACCCCTGGAAACTCGGTTGTGGTCTGCTCTTTAAACAAGCCCTTTGATTACGCAAGCCGCAGGTCGCGGTCGGCGCTTCTTTCCTAACTGGAAACCAGTTGGGAGAGCAGTGACGACTTCTACTGAACTAGAGCCCAGTTGCGTCGGTGTTACGGAGACACTGCAGGTTCCCCCAGCGCCGGAGCCGCGGGCCACTGCGTCCCCGGCCCACTCCCAGCGGAAGCAGGTGTGTGCCGGGCCCGCCCCGCTCACCTGCGCGCGCATCCCCGCCCCAGCGCGCGGCTCTGAGACGGCGGCGCCGGCCTGCACGCCTTTATACGGCGCTATTTTGGTCCCGCGCCCTGATTGGCCGGTTGCGGGGACGTCACGCCTGCGCGCCGCGGGGCGGAACCGAGATCGGGGGAGGGGCGCTTCCGCCGGGACTGGGGACCGTGGAGGGTGTGTGACCGAGCTCCGCGGTCCCGAAGCTCTGACAGCCTCTAGGGGTGCTTCGAGACCTCCGTTCCCGTTCTGCAAGCTGTCGGTTGAGTTATATTGTTAGTGAAAGAGCCCGTATGGCCGAAAGGGCTGCTAAGAACCAAAACTAACTCATGCTTCCGGGAGGGCGTTGCCAGATGGCATTACCCTTCTTACAAACCACATGGTGGAAACAGTATGAACCTTACCAGATGCCAGCCCGAGCAGCTCCAGTGTCATTTCCTGCCTAGAAGCGCTTGTCAGCCCCATCTGCAGACCTGTGTTTGCTACCCTTCCCTTTCCCTTTGCTAAACCAGCCCTCTGAGGCCTTCTCTGCTTCCTCCGACAGTCACTGGGCCTCAAGCCCTCTCTTTCCCTAGTGCTGTCATCTGCCCGTCTCAGAAGCCAGAGGAGCAAAACAGTTCTTAGAAATCTCAGAAGGATCTCATTTCCACCGTATTCACATCTCATATCTTGATCAGAGCCACGTCTCGCCTTCCCTGCTTTCTGGCTGGCCATCAATCAGCATTACTGTTCTGAGTCCCAAGGGTTTTCCGTTTCTTTTTGGTGACTGGTTTTGAGCTTCTTTGGTGAAAGTTACTGAATAAATGCCGAGTGTGGGTCACTGAAAATCCCTGTAATACTACATAAGCAAAAAAGACCATTCGAAGCCATTACTCCCTGTTGGATGGTAACTAACCCTTGAAAAGGGTTCTGTTAATGAGTTCTGATCCTCCTTAGAATCACATATTGTCACCTCTGGTGGCAAAGC